>JBBPBX010004587.1:63799-75926 GCA_038048925.1 Garcialebias charrua | reverse complement strand
AATATACAGTGACTGTGGTGACATTTGAAGTGTTCAAGTTGTAAACAACATGACCAAAGGATGGATTTTAGCCTGAACACAACCTTTCATTTTATACCAGTACAGTGAGACCAGCACCACGTCATTTCCCAGAGAAACATGAGCACTCTTATGTTTGCTGATGCTGTGGAGCAGCCAGCGTTCTAAAACAAGTGGTGGTGAATAAACTGGAACATGGAACAAACATTCAGCTTTGTCACAATGAGGCTTTTATTGCTGAGGAATAGCCAAAGAGCAGAGAACATCTCAGCGGGGGTCTTTCATTTCTTATCAGCGAAGGCACATTTCTGTCTCCGCTTCGAGCGAAGAGCAACTCTGCTTTTTGAAAACACTGAAAAACACGTCTGTTCAGCTGGATACAATCAATAATCACCAATAGTTTGTTCAGCTGGATACAATCAATAATCACCAATAGTTTGTTCAGCTGGATACAATCAATAATCACCAATAGTTTGTTCAGCTGGCTTGGTGTGAGGCCTCACAAACAGCTGAATGTACTCGCCGCAGCATCACTTCACCTGGAAGCACACGCTTGCTCTGTCGATTTACTCGTACATATTCATGAACCTACATGAAGCTGGCCTAAAACAAAAAACTGAGCTTGGCAAATAAAAATGCACAAAAGTCACACTGGAGACTTTTTACTGTACTGCTCACAAATTCATCTAACGTCCTGTAGACTGCAGTGCAACGACATCACACGCACAAAGACCTTCAGAGATCTGTCTCTGGTGATCTTTAATGGAAGCAGTGTTGCATAGCGAGGCTTATTCACAGAGCAGGAATCAACATCTCATCTTATTCAAAGTAGCAATTAAAAAAACACCCTGATACATTTGGGGGAGGGGCAGTTACTGAAATCAGAAGAGGCATCGAGTATGGAGGCGTTATGGAGGTGTCTTTTCAGAAAGGAGACGCTGTTTGCTTCCTCCTTTGCAGACTGTTGTGACATTGTGTATCTAATCACAGCTCAGCTCCAGCCGTTTGTCAATCTGCACGCTCAGACAGGTTTCACTGTGGCTCCATCAAACAGATGACGGGCAGAAAAATCTAATCTTTTCAAAGTGGAGTTCCCACAGATGAGCTTTCTGTGTGAATAATAACCTGGTCTTTATGAGGTGAGATTACACGTTTGTGTCAAAGCAGAAATCATGGATGATTGTGAGACTGCTGTTTAAAAGAAACACCTTTTTTAATATTGAGCATGAACTTTCTTACCTTTTTTTAATGGTTATGAACTTTACACAGACTGATTTACACATCCAAAACGTTAAAAAAATAAAAGTACCAGAGCAAATGTAAGATCTACAAAACTATTTGGTATCAATACACATCACAGCTCAGTATGCTCAGAGTGCGTACCCTGTGTAGTGTTCTACACCATCAGGACGAGTCAGCGTGCATGTTCTCTCCGTGCATGTGAGGGTTTCCTCCCACAGACAAAAACATGCATGTTAGGCTGATTGGTAACTCTAAAAATTGTCTCTAGGTGTGAGTGAGAGACTGAATGATTGTTGTCTCGTTTGTCTCTATGTGTCCCTGTGATGGACTAGTGACCCGTTCAGGGTGTACCCCGCCCCTCGCACTGTGACTGCTGGACATGGGCACCGGCGACCCCGTGACCCAAAATGGAAGAAGTGGGTAAAAGATAATGGATGGAAATTAAAAGGTTAAACAAACAGTTTTCTTATTAGCTAAATAGAAAAACTTTTCCTTTAAAAGAACTTGACCATTTTCTATTTCCTCTGTTGTAAGATAAATTCCCAGAAAACATCCACCAAGTGATTACAAAGTTGTATTGATTTTGACATGAGTAAATGTTACATCTGTGAAGAAAATATGTTTTAAAATGAAATTTAAAGTTAATTACTTGGTAAAGAAAGCAAAGTTGTTGTTTCTCTCTCTGAACTTTGAGGGGAGGTGACTTATATCATCAACATTAATTTATGCAACTCAGTCAATGCCCAATTGTTGGCAGAGCTGCACTGACTGTATACAATTTGCACAGGCATTCCCCTTTCTAGAATCAGGTAGAGCTGACACTGAACGTTGAAGGGCAGTCTTCTTCATGCCTTCTTCGAGCCAGACTGCAGGAACCAGAGGGTTCTGCTCTGGTCTCCCCATCTTCCATTTTGGATGGAGCCAGCCAGCTGAAATATGGAGAAAGTCTCAGACACCCCAGAGCAATGGTGCTGGATGAAACATAGTCCTGGAGAGAACCATCACTTCCTGGGAAGACAAACACTGGCCTCCTTCCACCTCGTATCCACCTGCTAATGAGATCCACAGCGTCCTGGTCGGAACAACCATCCTCCTTCTGTACAGAAGAATGACGCCAGTGCCAACCGGTTCTTTTTAGACACCTTTATTTTAGTTTATGAACCTCTAGTAAACTTATTTATTAACATTTATTTAACCAGGTAAAAATTCAACAGAATACACAGAAAGTTAACATTTGGTTTGTTCCTTTATAGGAAACATTTTCTAATTAAATTGAATTATTAGAATGAAAGTCTTTTAGTAAAAGTGTAAATTTTGTTTGACATCTCTAACTATGAAAACCCATTTATTGAATATGTAGGATGCTAACACTTCCTGCAGGTTCCTGAGTCCAGGGTGGGATCAACAAGTAGCAGCTGGGGATCATTCCACTAACGAGCTCCAAGACCCCTTTTCCATTGGTACCTTTAGTACCGGTACAGCATGGTTCTACTCGGCTCGGTACGGTACACGCTGTGTTTTTATTATGCTCTCAGTACTGGTTCCAGGGGTCAGGGTTCAAATTGATGTCACATGCCTTACCAGCTGGTGGTGGTGATGCTGATGGTAAGACCCTTAAACAGGGTGAGAATTTATCTTGACGTTTCTGGTAAACTAAAAAGGATACAGATTATTAAAATTATCTATATATATTCATCCATCCATTACCTTAACCTGCTTCTTCCATTTTGGGTCACGGGGGTCGCCAGTGCCCATGTCCAGCAATCACTGTGTGAGGGGTGGGGTACACCCTGGACAGGTCTCCAGTCCATCACAGGGACACATAGAGACAAACGAGACAAACAACCATTCACTCTCTCAACTAGAGACAATTTAGTCACCAATCAGTCTAACATGCATGTTTTTGTCTGTGGGAGGAAACTGGAGTACCTGGAGAAAACCCACGCGTGCACGGAGAGAACATACAAACTCCACACAGAAAGGCCCCCGGACCGGGATTTGAACCAGGGACCTGTGGCCTCATGTACAAAGACTTGCGTGGATTTCTTACTGAAAAGTGACGTACGGTCAAATCCAGAAAACTGCATACGCACAAAAAAATCCAGATGTATCAAACTGTGCGTACGCCGGAATCCACGCACATTGCTTTTGTACATCACAATCAACGTGGAATTGAGCGCACATGAGAGAGTGGCCGACTCCGCCTTTGACACGCCTCCATATAAATATGCAAATTCATTTAAATATGCCCTGCACGTTAGGAATGTCGTCTTTGCTCTATTGCAAATCATGTCGAAACGTGGAAAAAAGAGGAACTTCACGGACTGTGAACTGGAGACACTTCTGAGTGACGTAGAGAGGCACAGAAAAAGGTTTTGTTTGGCACGCTCAGCGCACAACAAACCGTCCACTTTTAAATGAGAAGTTGACCAAGCTAATTTAACATGCCTAGATAGGTCACTGGATAGCGTGTTCGCCTTTCATCCCAAACCTCATGAGTTCGAATCCCGCATGGTACAACGTTTCTTTTTTTTAAAATTCATTCCAGATTTAAAGAACACAAGAAAACTATTTAGAAAGAACAACATGAAATGAAACAATACATGAAATGAAGGAAAAAGAGGATTTCTTGTGGTTTAAAAAAAAATAGTTTTCTTGTGTTCTTTAAATCTGGAATGAATTTAAAAAAAAGAAAAACGTTGTTTTCATTTAAATATACCCTGCAACAGAGGAATGTCGTCTTGTCCCATCATGCATCACGTTCTTCAACTGCTAAAACAGCTAAAAATGAACAACAAACAAGAATTTAAGCTGTGCAGAACTATTCAGTCTTTCTGTTTTTTATATTTTTTGCAGGTTATATTCTAATTGCGTCCATGTGGATGTAATAATTGTTCATCATGTGTATTTGGTGTGAACAATGATGATTCTCACATCATGAACAGTTTCTCAGAATCACCTCTAGGTGTCGCCAATGGAACCAAAACCACAGAAACGTGCGTACGCCAACCCTGGAGCTGGCGTGGGGCTGCACACATTTCCACGTTCAGTTCTGTTTTGATACATACGGAGTTTTGCGTGGATAATGGCGTACGCACGTTTTTTGTGCGTACGCACCGTTGATACATGAGGCCCCTGCTCGCTGAGAGGCAGCAGCTCTACCAGTTGTGCCACATCGATCGATCGATCGATCGATCGATCGATCGATCGATCGATCGATCGATCGATCTATCTATCTATCTATCTATCTATCTATCTATCTATCTATCTATCTATCTATCTATCTATCTATCTATCTATCTATCATCTATCTATCTATCTATCATGGCGCATATATATTATGGCTGTCAACATTAACGTGTTAACGCATGCGATTTATCTAAAAAGATGAACTCACTAATATTACAATGCAGATTAATCCATTACATATGTACTGTACTCACATGTTTTGAGATGACAATGAGACATTTGAGTTAGCATTTATAAATTAATGTTTGAAACAAAATAACTTCTGTAAACCTTGCTGAGAATGACAACCTGGAAAACTGTTTGGTTTGAGACAATAAAACGTATTCTTCAACATTTTATGAAAACCTGCAAGCTTAAGCATAGTGGTTAATTGTGATTACAGTAATCACAGCCCCAAAGTGTGATTAATCAGATTTTTTAAATCAATTGACAGCACTTTATACACTCACACACTGTAAAATAAATCCAACCTTTTTTTATTTATAAAAAGACTTGACTGAATAGTTTTGTTTCAAGTTAGCATTTAAGACAAGAAAGTTAATTCTCAATAGTCCAGGTATCAAATCCGCTCATTCTCAATCAGTTCATCTGGACAGTTTCTTTTTAGCAGAAACGTTTCACCCTCACTCCAGAGGGCTTCCTCAGTCAGAGTAGTCCAAAGCACACTGAAGTTAACCCACCAAGTAAGCAACTTATGTGGACCAACCAGTTTGCTGTAGCCAAGATGGTTTCTGGGGGCGTGTCCCTCGTCGACTCCTCCCAGGCAGGCATGTCTTGAACCACTTTGGACATGTCTGCCTGCCTGGGAGGAGTCGACGAGGGACACGCCCCCAGAAACCATCTTGGCTACAGCAAACTGGTTGGTCCACATAAGTTGCTTACTTGGTGGGTTAACTTCAGTGTGCTTTGGACTACTCTGACTGAGGAAGCCCTCTGGAGTGAGGGTGAAACGTTTCTGCTAAAAAGAAACTGTCCAGATGAACTGATTGAGAATGAGCGGATTTGATACCTGGACTATTGAGAATTAACTTTCTTGTCTTGAACCACTTTGGACATGTCTGCCTGCCTGGGAGGAGTCGACGAGGGACACACCCCCAGAAACCATCTTGGCTACAGCAAACTGGTTGGTCCACATAAGTTGCTTACTTGGTGGGTTAACTTCAGTGTGCTTTGGACTACTCTGACTGAGGAAGCCCTCTGGAGTGAGGGTGAAACGTTTCTGCTAAAAAGAAACTGTCCAGATGAACTGATTGAGAATGAGCGGGTTAGCATTTAAGGTTTCAATAAACTGGCTTTTCCATAATTTGGACCCCCCCAACACTCCACCTCCCACACACACATACTTGAACCTACTCCAAACAAACCAATAGAAGATAAAGACCACAACAGGGAACCATTGAGTTCAGTAACTGGAAACTACAAACTAGTCAACATCAAACAAGTAAACAAATAAATTGGTGGGGGCGGGGTTTGGTGGATAGACATAAACAGTCTAAAGCATATTACTGCAGCACTCTGTTCAAAATGACCTGACGTCCCATACTATTCATATTATTATTTGGTATCCTAATAAGAAATTAAACCTTTCTTGATTCCTAATCAATTTCTTTTTGTAGCTGGAGCTGATCTAACCTTCTCTCCTGTGTATCTGGTTACTCACCTTTTTTTCCAAGTATTCATTTCATGTCATGCTGACATTTAAGCAGAACTGTTTTTTGTTTGATGTTGGTAAAGAACAATACAAAACTGCTTCACTGAGCTCATCACGGAGGCCATCCCACCTCCTTTCATCAATGATAATCAGTACCGTATTTGTCGGCGTTTAACACGCTTCTGTGTATAAACCGCTTTGTCCAATTAATGTCAATAAATTGGAAAAAATCCATAAATAACACGCTTCGCCCTATAAGACGCATCTATTATGCGTCACCGCTACGCGACGCGCCTCATTTGCCCTGCTGAAAATGGCGGCCACAGAAGCGAGCCAGCACGAAGGACTTTACAAGATAACACGGTAAAAACTATCGTTTCTTTGCTGAGAAAAAATATATTTCTTAGCTGACATTATAGCACAAGGGTTCCTGAGCTTAACCGTTCCTTAATCAATTCACGAAATGGCCAAATCTGCTGGACTTAACTTGTTTCGGTTTGACTTCTTCCAAAACAGTCTCGGGCTGTAGGGATGGCTGTTTTCTGTGTTTTGTCTCCCTCTGTTGGTCGCTAACCATCCCTACACCCGGCTTGGTACAGGTGTCCTGTGTTTGCTTAATGAGTCTTAGACTGTATTTAAGTTGGCGTTTTGGCCTTTGCATTTGTCGGGTGATTGTCTGAGTTTCCCTCCTGTCTGATGAGGTCATTGTTTATGTAAGTAGCTGCCCCGTCAGCATCTTGATTTGTTCATTAAAAGTTTCATTATTTTAATATCTACGTTTCTGAGTCCTGCCTGCCTGCATTCTGGGTTTCTGCTCCTCACCGGACACCACTCCCTGACATTATCACCCGACCATTCAAGACAGCAAACCCGGCAGGATGATCACCCTCTTCGAGTACGCTGTACGAGAGGCGAAGAGGACTGCTCACCGCGAGGAAGAGTTGAGGAAGAGGAACTCGTTCGTGGGGACTCGCCTGGCGATCAGGTTGGAGCCTTTTTCCTCACCACCTCAAGATGCGGCAGCGACTCACAAAATAACTCCTGTTGTCCTGGAGGAGTTTCCAACACACCTCCGGGCTCGCCGCAGGAGTAACAGACGGCAGAACCGAGCCGGCTTCTCCGAACCCCAGCCCCGCCCACCTTCCAACTCTCTTCGCCAGCTGTCAGAGAAGCCGAGGAGAATTTCAAAGGGGGGGGCGTACGTCAGCCCTGTTGCCGGTCCGGCAGACGGAGGGTCTGACGGGGCTCAGCCGGTGAGACTTCTGCTGGAGGAGGAAGTTGTGCGCACCAGCGTGCTTAACGTAAAGGAGGAGGAAGTCAGCTCCAGTACTTTGTGGGACAGACTGATCGCTGCAGAGGAAACGATTTCCTCATTCACTGGAGATGACAACGACTGCTCGCCGGGGGCATGGCAGCGTTTCCAGCAGGCATGGTCAGAGAGACGCGTGCTACGTTCACGTCTGTTGGCTCCCTCTCAGCCTGACACACCTGTCAGCTCAGCTCCTTCTTCACCTGTCGGCTCTCCAGAAGCTGCTCAGCCCGACGCAACTCTGAGCTGTATGTCAGCTGCACCACATTTGGGTTCCAGGTCTTCCATGACGGCTGCACCAAGTTTGGTTTCCATGACAGCTGCACCTACAAGTTCACCTGGCAGCTCGGCAGCAGCAGCTTCACCTGGCCGCACCTCCTGGACTGGTTCCACCCCTGCTGAGACAGGACTGGTGTTCACCTCAGCTTCTCAGCCTGGTTCCATTCCTGCTGCTCAGCTGGATGTTTCTTCCAGTTCACCAACTCCGGTGCCAGCACCCAGACTGCAGTGGTGGGCACAGACCGCTAGAGAGCGCTAAAGCGCTAATCCGCTTACAGCGGACCTAAACTTTTGTCGGCGTTTTTGTGGTTTGACTAACTTTTATAATTCATAATAATAATAATAATAATAATGTGTTTGTCTGTCATCTGTGCATGTTTCCCATACACAGACGAAATTCGTCTCTGCATTTAACCCAACCACCACCAGGTGGTGCAGTGAGCAGCCAGAAAGCGCTCGGGGAGCTGGAGAATTAGGTGTGCACTCATAGACACCCCAAGGTGTGTAGTGGCCGGGACGCGAACCCAGCGTCCTTCGGTCCCAAGTCGAAAGCCTTGCCACTACACCATCTTGGCTCTAAGCGGATTTGTGCTATTTTTATTTAAAATGCAGTACCGCTAATAACTAATTATCTATCAGTAAAAACCAATAAACTTATTTACAAGCTCTTATGCTGGCTCCGTAGCTGCTTGTTTTACCTTTTTCCCCTCCCTCACCGTAAAGAGCAGAGAGGAGGGAGGGTTGGAGGGGGAGGGAGCAGAGCGGAGAACAGACTCAGATCTACCATGTGCCTGGGGATCCCAATCAGCAGGGGCACCGGCCCCGCCGCGCCCCGGCCAGTCACCTACATCCCTAACATTGATCCTGCTTGTTAATGTACATTTAACATAAAAATAATTATAGTTACGATGAAAACGATCATTAAATACGCAATACAAAAACCGGTCGATTTCTTTATCCCCCTACTAAAAATGGACTATTCCATCTTGACATCTTCCGGGTCAGAGGTGAACTCGGAGGCTAATTCTGTGGCTAGCTGATTGTGCTGGGTTTCTTGGATAAATCCGCAGAGAACCCCGCTGTTTCAAGCCAAATTAACGCGGCCGGAGGATTTTATTGTGTGTTTTGTGTCGACCACTCGACGGTGAGTCGTTAGTTTTATGTATTTTAGTTACTTTTCATTAAATCTGTTGACTACCTATAGAATGTTGACATCTTCCGGGTCAGAGGTGAACTGGACGCTAACTCTGTGTCTAGCTGGTTGGTTGAGATTGAAGGGAAGCTATGGAGGATTTACTAATCCCCACTAAAAGGCCGTTGCAATAGTCTAGGCGAGAAGAAATAAATGCATGGACAATCATTTCTAATTCCTTTTGTGATACAATAGCACGTAGCTTAGAAATATTCCTTAAATGATAAAAACTGTTTCGAGCTAACAATTTGCAATGATTGTCCATTGACAGAGAGCTGTCAAAGAGAACACCCAGATATCTGAGGTTGTTTTTGTTCGCAAGGTTTAAGAACCCAAGATGCTTCTTAATTTCAATGATTTTATCATCCGGAGCAACGATAAGCGTTTCAGTCTTGTTAGCATTTAGCTGCAGGTGGTTGTCATTAAGCCATATCTTAATGGCTGATAGGCAGTTACTGAGTTCAGTCAATTTATAGAATTCAGACAGTCGAAATGAACAATACAATTGAATGTCATCAGCGTACACATGGTATGAGACGTTACTAAAGCTATTTAAGATAAAGCCTAATGGGCGTAGGTACAATAAAAAGAGGATCGGGCCCAAAACTGAACCCTGGGGCACCCCATAGGGCAGATCAGAAACGTCAGAATGAACATTGTTCATGAAAACAGTAAAAGACCTATTAGATAAATAAGAATTGAACCAATTTAAAACCGTACCAGAAATACCAAACAGGTCACATAATCTGTTAATGAGAACAGTGTGATCCACAGTATCAAATGCTGAAGTCAAGTCCAAAGCAACAAACACAGTGTAATGTCCAGTGTCAGCTGCCATCAACACATCACTAGAAACTTTTAGTAATGCAGATTCTGTGGAATGCAGTCTACGAAAACCAGACTGGAAACTGTCCAAAAGATCATTGTCCTCAATATAAAAGTTCAGTTGTTGAGCTACAACCTTCTCAAGGATTTTCGACAATAAAGGAAGTTTAGAAATGGGTCTATAATTTTCAGGCAGAGTGCAGTCCAGGTTAGGCTTTTTTAACAGAGGACAGACAACAGCAGTTTTAAAACATTGAGGTACAGATCCAGAACTAAGAGATAAATTTATCAGGCCGACTACACTGGGACCAATAAAATCAAAAACATCTTTAAAAAGAGATGATGGAAGAACATCCAGTGGACTCGATGACATTGTCATGTGTGTCAAAAGATCAGAAATGTCCTTAACGGACACTGGGTCAAAAGAGGACCATGTCGTCAAGGTCAACGGTTGAGGGTCCACATAACTGGATGTTGATGGTAAGATACCAGCTCTGATGTTAGCAACTTTGTCAATAAAATTTTTTAAAAACAAATTACAATCAGCATAATTAAAATTACTTTGAAGCGAACACATCGGAGAAACAATGTTTTTGATCGTGTCAAATAAGATTTTTGGATTTCGTCCTTTTGATTTGATGAGATTAGCAAAATAATTTGATCTTGCATTCTTAATCATCTCATTTAAGGAACAGATTAAGTCTTTTAAATGAAGCCTGTGAACCTCTAAGTCAGTACGTTTCCATAAACGTTCTGTTTTCCGACATAATCTCCTCAGTGACATGATTTCATTATTAATCCAAGGAGAGTTTGTACCACGAACAGTGCTTTGTTTCAAAGGTGCAATTAAATTCAAGAGATCAGTACAGTAAGCATTAAAACATGATACTGCTAGGTCCACATTCAATGAGTTAAAAACTAAATGTGAAGGATCAAAATGCGAAATAAAAGTTTTGGCTGTGTGCTCAGTTATTATTCTTTTTTGGATCAAGCGACTAGGAGGAGCAGGATCAGTGCTGAAGGACAAATTAAAATATAAGCAACTGTGATCACTGAAAAATATGTCCTCTACACAAACAAGATCAATGTTGAGGCCAAAGGAAAAAAGAAGATCCAAAGTATGACCTTTGCAATGTGTGGGTACATGAACATGCTGAGTAAAATGAAAAGACTCAGTAATAGAGATAAGATCAACTGCTGCTTTACAAGAATCATCAGGTGAGGATGGAGGGTGGGTGGGTGGAGTTAGGTTTTGATGACAAGTAGAGCTGTGTGTCATCAGCATAACAGTGGAAATGGATGCCGTATTTGCGGAAGATGTGACCTAGAGGAAGGAGGTAAATGATGAAGAGGAGGGTTCCGAGGACAGAGCCTTGGGGGACACCCGTGGAGACAGGGGAAGACTGGGAGCGGAAGGATTTAAGCTGAATGAATTGAGTGCGGTCAGAGAGATAGGAGTTGAACCAGTCTAACGGGGTACCTGAGATGCCAATGGAGGTTAGTCTGTTGAGGAGGATAGAATGACAGATGGTGTCGAAGGCAGAACTTAGATCAAGAAGAATGAGGATGGACAGAAGACCAGAGTCAGCAGCAAGAAGAAGGTCGTTAGTAATTTTTACTAGAGCTGTTTCGGTGCTATGGTGGGGGCGAAAACCAGATTGAAACTCTTCATAAATGTTGTTGTTGGACAGGTGTGAGTGAAGTTGACTAGCAACAGTTTTTTCAAGAATCTTGGAGATGAAGGGCAGATTGGAGATCGGACGAAGATTACTGAAGTTGGTAAAGTCAAGACCTGGTTTCTTGATGATGGGGGTGATGGCAGCAGATTTGAAGGCTGTGGGAACAATGCCAGAGGTTAGGGAGGAGTGGATGATATTAGTGATGATAGGGAGCAGAGACGGGAGACAGGATTTAACAAGAACTGTGGGAAATGGGTCAAGTTGACAGGATGAGGACTTGGACTTGCTGATAATGTCAGCAATGTCATCAGCAGAGGGGAGGGAGAAGACAGAGAAAGGGAGGGAGGGAGGGGGGAGTTCAACAAGGATGCTGGGGGCAGTATTTGGTCCAAGGTGTTTATGAATTGAAATAATCTTTTCATTGAAATATGACATCAGGGAGTTGCAAAATTCTGTGGAAACCATGTGAGAGGGCAGGGAGTTAGGAGATGAGACAGAACGGTGAAGGAGAGAGAACAATGTTTTTGAATTACCAACATTAGAACTGATGATGTCTGAGAAGTAGCTGGATTTGGCTTGAGAAATACTGTTCTTGTAATGGATGAGGTGGTTTGCATAAAGTTCCTTGTGAATTGTGAGACCGGATTTTTTATAGAGACGCTCTAGCCGCCGACCTTTGGTTT
>JBBPBX010004587.1:46352-62444 GCA_038048925.1 Garcialebias charrua | reverse complement strand
CCACGTTTCTGTTAAACAGATGAAATCCAGTTTTCGGTCGGATATTAGATCATGAATAAGCTGATCTTTGCCCGTGAGGGAGCGAACATTAGGATTTTGTAAAGAAACAGTTTTCAAACCTTAGATTCACCAAAATATTGAATAAATGTTGAATAAATATGGAAAAAATGACAACAGTCTCAAACGGGCCAGTAAAATCTATCATTTTTTGCACAAGTCACGCCACTTATCAATCAGTCCAGTCAGCAACTGACCAGTCAGTGACCTCAATTTGCCCAGAAGTGAACGCCCCTTGCCTGCAGAGCTGCAGCAGTGTTTCATTAAAGAACGCTTTGCAGTCAGATATTTTAATAATAACAGAGTTTACATCTTTCTCCATGTTAATCTACTGTCATAAACCTTTGTAAAATAAAGCAGAATGCAGGAAATGGCATCTACTTTATTCAAAATTATCTGAGGGAGTACCCCCAGACCCCCATATGAAATAATATTCCTTTCCAGACACCAGGCCTCAAAAACACACCATTTTTGAGCGTAGAGAGTCTGGTTTGACCGGGCTCTTGCTCTTTGTATTGTGTTTATGACATTGCTGGGGAGGCCGGAAGCCATCAGCCTGTTCCTCTCAGCGGCCAGGCTGAGAGTTGCCACAGTTCTGGATGTGGGTGAAGGAGCTGCCCATGGGCCTGAGTCAGCAGGTCCCTGTGGGTGGGGGAGACAGCTGCCATGGTGTCCCTGACAACAGTGACATCATTTCTGGGAACCACGGTTTCTGTGGCCATCTGGGGGCTATGAGTATCAAGGAAAGAGGTCCCTTGCGTACACGTTCCAGCGTCGCCTGAATCAGAGGGACGGGGAGGAACGCGTAATATAGCACCTCTGCCAGCCAGCTGTGGGCCAGAGTGTCTGTTCCCAGTGGGGCGTCTGTTTCCTTCAGTGAAAAATACAGGCCGCAATGCGTGCTGCTTTTGCAGGCGAACAGATCTACGGATGCCCACCCGTGTCGTGCCCAGATCTGGTCCACGACACGTGGAATCAGTCTCCACTCTGAGGCTAGCAGTGGCCCCCTTGAGAGGGCGTCTGCCCCGTGGTTTAGCTCGCCCGGGATGTGTGTCGCTCTCAGTGACAATATTCGGGGGCTGCACCACGTGAGCAGCTTGTGTGTCAGGCTGAGGAGTGGTCGGGACCTTGTCCCCCTTCTCTGTTGATAAAGGACACAGTTGTTCTGTTGTCCGATTTTATCAGAACATGTTGTTTTGTAATCAGCCCCTTTTTGTAAAAGTGCTTTACAGCCAGAAAAACAGCCTTCAATTCCAGGAAGTTGATATGGAGTTTCGCTTCCTGTTTATTCCACAGCCCTTGGGCATTCTAGTTCGTGCAAAATGCTACCCTACCTCTCTTTGAAGCGTCTGTTGTGATCACCACACAAGACAGTACTCGTCCCAGTGGGACGCCTGTCGGGAACACAGAAAGATCCCTCCAGGGTTCCAAGGCTGTCATGCACTCCGGGCTGATCAGTATCTTCCCTACCCGCCTGAGGGAGGCAGGATGCATTTGTTTGTTTAGCCATAGCTGCAGAGCACACATTTTTAAGAAGGCTTGAGGCACGCAGGGAATGGCTGCTGCCAGCAAACCCAGAAGGTGCTGGCAGAGCTTCAGGGACACTCTCTGGTCCAGCTGAAAGCGTGTCAGGCAGAGGCGGATGGAAGAGATTCGTTCCTCTGAAAGTCGTGCCCTATACAAAATGGTAAATGGTAAATGGAGCTTATTTAAATAGCGCTTTCCAGCCCCCTATAAGGGGCCCCAAAGCGCTTTACAATACCAACCATCCACCCATTCATACACACATTCATACACCGGTAGCAGCAGACTGCCATGCAAGGCGCTTTCCAGTCCTACCGGGAGCAACTCGGGTTTAAGTGTCTTGCCCAAGGACACAACGACACATGGTGTGGGGAACCGGGATTCGAACCGCCAACCTTCCAATCGGGGGACGACTGTCCAAAAATGGTGTTGACCTGTACACCCAGAAATACGGTAATTTGTGATGGAGTCAAATTGCTTTTTTACAGATTTATGATGAAGCCCAGAGCCTCCAGGTGAGCCATCACCATCCGTGAGTGCAACTGGGCTTGTGTTCTGCTCTCGGCCAGAATTAAAAGATCATCGAGATAATTTATAATTCTGACCCCTGAGCGGGGTCAAGGCAGCATCCAGACATTTTGTAAATGTACGTGGTGCAGTTTTTAATCCGAAAGGTAAAGCCAGGAATTCGTAAGCGTTCCATTCGAATGTAAAGCGAATATATTTTCTGTGCTTCTTCCAAATGCTCACGTGGAAAAAAGCATCTTTCAAATCCACTGTGCATGTGTGATCTCCTGGTCTCACAAACTGGATCACCTGTCTCTGAGTGAGCATTTTGAATTTGTAAGTTTTTATTTTCCTGTTCAGTGCTCTGAGATCCAGAATCGGTCTCAAGCTCTGGTCCCATTTGGGCACGAGGACATTTTTGCTGTAGTGACCGGTTTGTATTCCGTGTTTTGGAACACCATTTATCACTCCTTTTTGTAGCATCGTTGATATCTCCTCTCTTAAGATGTGTGCACGGGTGGGTTTATGTTTGACTTCAGCACCCCCGTGTACGGGAGCGGCCTCTTGTGGAACTGCAGCCGGAGGTCTCAACACACTGTCGTCATGACCCACGTGTTTGGGTGACATGCCCTCCAGGCCTGCGCGTGTGCGGTGAGCCTGTGAGACATGTTTATTGTGGGTTGTGTGTGCGTCGTGGGTGCAGGAGGGGGAGCATTTGCCTCCCCTCGCATGGCCCCGGACGTGCTGACCTGTCCGCCAATGGATACCATGAAGTCTATCTGTTCCAGACAGACCTCAGACGCCCCGCTGGGGCTCATAGTCTGACCTGACACCTTGTGTTCCACGAGGGAGGAGGGGTGATTGCCTTCTCCCTTCATTGTGACTGTTTTCACAAAAATTGTGCTGTTTTTTGTGTGTGTCAAGAACCAGGGCAATTCATGCTTTTGGTACTTTATTTTCGTGTTTTGAAGAACAAAAATGCATCTTATTTACACACATAGCAGAAACACTTTGTTTTGTGCACACCGGTCTGGGAGCCTTTCTGGGTGGAGTTTGCATGTTCTCTCCATGCATGCGTGGGTTTTCTCCGGGTGTTCCAGTTTCCTCCCACAGTCCAAAAACATGCATGTTAGGCTGGTTGGTAACTCTAAATTGACCCTGGGTGTGAGTGAGACAGGTCCCTCTTGTAAATGAGTCCCCGTGGCTCAACGAGGCTAGCCTGTATAAATAAAGGTTGAATGAATGAAAAAACACACAAATGTCACCAGCCTTTTGTAGCTTTCTACATTTAAAGTCTGGATTTAAAAGTCTTGGTTCCCGTACCACATGGGCGGACAAACCTGCAAAACTGTGAAGTGGTCCCGCTTCGTCAGGCCAACTTCTGCCTTCTGTCCCGGTTCGCCGAGGAGGTTCTCGGCGGAACCGCTTGGCGAGGAACAAACCTGTTCCTGGTCCAGGACTGGCCAGCCTGAGATGGGCCTGCCGCGGGTCTCTGCCGCTGCTCCACGTCGTAAGCTGGTCTTTTTTGCGGGGGATGGCATGTGGCCGAGCGGTGTTCAGGCTGTGGGGGCCTGCTCCCACTGGTGTCTCTGTGGGGCGCGAAAGCTTTTCTTTGCATCCTCTATCGCAGGGTCTCGGCCTGTTTTCGTCTTTGCTCCAGCCTGCTCTGGATACGCTCCAGAGCCCCTCTGAAGAGTCCCGTCCGTTCGATCGGGTGGTGGAGGAAGGGGCACTGATGGCCCTCCGGCAGGTCCGTCAAAGTCAGCCATAGGTGGCGCTGGGCGATGACCACTTCAGCCATGCATCTCCCCTGAACGATGGCCACGGTCCCTATCATACGAAGCACAAAGTCAGTCGCTTTACAGGCTTCCTCTAGGATCTCTGCTGCTTCCTTTTTGTTGGTCGTTACCTGGAGCTCCTGCACCTTCTCTGCCAAGTAGGCCTGCATCATGGCCGAAGCGTTCATGGCACGGACCACAAGGCCCTGAGCCCGGTAACATTTCTCGAGCTGGGAGGCCGAGGCGCGGCAGGCTGTGTTGGGCAGAGTTGGTTTTGCGCCCGACGTCCTGAGGGCCAAGTGAGCCGCCAGCGTGTCCTCCATCTGCGGGATGTTGGCGATTCCTGCTGCCTCTATTCCGGCGACGTTGAGGAACTGGGAGAGCGGCAGAAGTATGGAAGCCCTGGGTTCAGCCCAGGTGCGAGTGAGCTCTGTCAGGAAATCCGGAAAAATCGGCTCGTGGCCGACTGCTGTTTGGCATATAAATAATTCCCCGCCAACCTCATTACCTGTTGGCGAGGTGGGGGTTCTGGCCAGCTGATCCGCAACGTGTCCGCCGCTCTGCGACACAAGTCGAACAAAGCGGGGATTGAGACATCCGTCTCTGGCTGAGCTGTTGTCGGGTTCTGGGAGAAGTCTTCCTCTTCTCCTTCGTCCTCGTTCTCAGCTTTGTCGTCTGAAATCTCACCCGAGGCTGTTAGCGAGAGCTTGTCTGCTCGTAACAGGCTTCTCGTGTCATATTCAACGGTGGAGTCCCAGATGGGGGCCGTCATGTCCATGTTGTCCCCCCAGTCAGCGTGGCCACTGTCCTCCAGGTCCACGGCCTCGAGCTCTGGTGTGGGAGTGAGCGCCTCTGTGAGGTCCGGGTCGCGTGCCGCCGCGGAGCCGCCCATGGCCTTGACCACGATGTCCACTCAATGCTTCCTCACAGCCTCGAGCATCTGGCTGCAGTACGGGCAGGACTCGGGGGATTCCAGCGCTGTCTTAGCATGCAACATCCCCAGGCAGACAGGACAGGCCTCGTGGGTGTCCGTCGCCGAAAGAGAGTAGCCGCAGTCGCTGGGGTAGGCTCTGGAGCTGGGGCTCGCTGGCCTGCTGGTCTTCTTAGAATTTTTGGGTTTTCGCTTTCTCTTCTCAGGAGCCATGGCTGAGAAGATTCAAGCTCGTTAGCAGTGCTAATGTGGTCCGGAGACGTCTTCTTCATTGCGTCGCTTTCGCTGGCTAGCCCGCTAACTCGTTAGCAGGGTAGCGGTGTGACGCAGTTAGCGCAGTCGAGCGAAGCAGCTGCGAAGAGAGAAGAAAAAACCTTGAGGTTAAATAAAAGAGGCTGGACTAGCTTTCACTAGCCCAGCAACACGCAGGAATTTTCNAAAAAACACATACAGTACATTTGGAGCCATAATGAAGGGAAAAAAATAGTTAGCATGTCTGTTAGCAATAGCATGTTAGCTCGTTGCACGTCCGAGCTCTGCAGCTTCCAGCTGCTTCACGCGGTCCAAACTGTTTGTAACTGCATGTTAGCTCCATACATTTGGAGCCACAATGAAGGGGAAAAGAGTTAATAACTTACTGGGAGCTGGTGAAGCCGTTTCTCTGCGTTAACATGTTAGCTCCTGGCCGCAGCCGGTATCTCCGCCACCCATCGGCTCCGTGTGCCCGGTGAGGCTGGCGTTAGCATGTTAGCTCTGGGTCCAACCAACATCTGAGGCTGCCAGGCGGAGCATCGAGGCGAGCTCCCGGCCGCAGCAGGCATCTCCACCGCCCACAGAGTTCACCGAGCGTTTCCGGCTCATTTATCCGAGCGAAGCAATCTCTGATTGGACACACCGTCCAAAGCCGGCTGTCGAAGCCGGAGCTAACCGAAGCTAACTCAAAACTGCAGAAAACTGCAGAACAATGCCGAAAACTGCGTAATCGGCTTCAAAATAATAATACAGTAATAATAATAATAATAATTTATTTGTAAAGCCATTTAAAACAACCACAGCTGCAACAAAGTGCTGTACACATAAAATCAAGAACATTTAAACACATAATCTAAAAAAGCTAAGTCTGGTCCTCTGGACATTCAACACATAAAATAAGATTTTTCTAATTAAAAAAATTATAATATTAATAAGATGCATTTGTAACACCGAATCGCCATAAGTCGAGACCGCCGTAAGTCGAGGACTACCTGTATTCTGTAAAAAGTACATCATTCAAGAGTACCATGAAGTACTCACTGCTCATTGTACAAGAACCATACCTTTAAGGCTGCCACTCCAGTAACAAACCTTTCTAGGCATAAGTACTGTATTTTTTGGACTATAAGGCACAAAACAGTCAGATAAGTCAAACTTTGTTCAACTAATTCACAATAACCACATAAAATCAGTTCGAGGTCAGTAAGCACAAGCAGAATTAATACACAAGGCGCACCTGATTATAAGGCTCAATGTTGATTTTTGAGAAAATTTAAGTGCCCCTTATAGTCTGAAAAATACGGTATTTTTTCTGAGGCCATAAAGTTACACAGAAATTCTTCATGCATTTCAGTTTTTGTGATTTTAACGTTTTAGCATTTGTTTTGATCAGTGCTTTCTCTTTTTGAACTGGGATCAGTGCAATACAGTCTGAACTGACACAGTTTCTTGGGTGCATTGCGTAAATACTGTCTCTCCTATATCACCTGTCAATTATACACTTGTTGTACGCAGAACACTAACATTTACACAAATGCACATCTTGCTTTTAGTTTCACTGCAATATAAAGCGAATACAGTAAATCTGAAAAATAACTCTTCTCTCACATTACAAATAATTTTTTTCCGCCAGTCAAACACTGTTGTACTCAAACATGTTCATTTCTGCCCTTATAAGATGAAGTTAGCGTGGCACAGGCATGCATCATGAGTCACAGTCTCACTGCAGCGCCAGTCAAATTCTTCCAAACACTGACACACTGATTAGTGCAGTCACTCTCAGATTCACACATTTTAACAGCTGCTCGTTTCACAGGATTATATATAAACTGTTCTTAATAAACGTGGGACATATCTCACTTCTGATTACATTTTTGTTCGGTGGGTTAACTGGTGCCAGGAGTTGCTATGGGAACAGGGTTTAATTGACACAAGGAGTTTGAGTTGGAGCATATATGTGGTAGTATGTTTTAAACTTCTGGGTAAACATGTAATATCTACAATGTTACAAAGCTGGATTGAATTCAAGTCTTCTAATCTGGGTTATCCATCCCTCGTTCGTCATCGTGGCACATGCTGCTGATACTGTAGCATGCCTGAGCCACGATGTGGCTTTTTCAGCCCTGATGTCACACTGAAATAATATTTGGAAGGGCAGAAAATCAGGCAGCAACCAGTGGAGAACTGTACATGCCTGTGTGCTTAGTTCTGTTTCATGTGCACGTTTATGGACCAGTGCAGGCGCCCCATAGCTCTGCCTTACTTCACTTACAACAGAAGATACATTTCTGCTTATGTAATAGTTCTTTATATGCAAGTCTTTTAGTGTAACATATAAGAAATGAACATGTTGGGGTTGCTTCATATTCACCGAACTTATTGACTGTTTCCCTTGTGTCCCACTCTCTCATGAAACAATAGAATTAATGGGACGTTCATTTTTGTCTGTGTCCAGGAGCACTGTGTGTAATCTTCAAGGCAGCTCGCTGAAAGCAGTGAATGTGAGGACAGAAAATGGCACAGAGGACACTGCACACCTGAACGCCTTCTGCATCAAAGACAAAGGTCAGAAAATGCACCAACATTTGACAAAATCAAGGTATGAATTTGATTTTATCAAATTATTTTGGGAAGTGATATGGGTTTGTTAAAATCTGAACTAAAAGGAGATTAAATAAGGGTGGGAATACATTTGACCTTAATGCTTTAGGAAGATGTGTGTAGGGAGGATCATACCAGTTTAAATCATGCAACATGTTTGCCGTTTAGAAAGAATTTGTTCATTTAAATAGTACAACAAATTGTTCATTCTTTCTGCTATTAAACAACTAAAAACGATTAGGTAACTGTTTTATCTATTGAAAATGTTGGTGTGTTTTATTTATTTATTGTTTTCCTGGGTTTGTTGTTGTCATGAATGTATTGCAGCAGTTTTTGGTCTTAGACAAGTTTCAATTTAGCACAATAACAATTATTTTATCTAATCTGATTTTAAACTAATCTGTTTTTTTTATTTTTATTTTTTACAATTATTAACGTGTTTTTTCTGTTTCAATGTGTATTTCTCTTGTTGTTGTGTTTGTTTCTTGTGATTCATGTGTGTTCAGTTGTTCTATTCCTGCTCCTCAGTCCTGCCCTTCTCACACCTGTTTCCTGTTACCATTAACACTCACGTCTCTACTGGTTCTTTGTATTTTGCTGCCTTGTCTTGTCAGTCTTTTGTTGTTTTAGTTCATTTGATAAATTCTTAATGTCCTTCATCAGCCATCCTGTGTGTCTGCATCCTACATCTTCATTAGCAAACTTGGACAAAAACCAAATCATAAGACATAGAAAGTGTTATGTTTTATACATCCAGTTCATTGCATTATTTTCGTGGTTTCTGTATTTGCTGTTGTTGTTGTTTGTTTGTTTTAATTGGCTGTAAGGCTTTAAAAGGTCACTTTAAAATTCATTTTGAAGTGGGGTTCTGTAGAAATGTTCTGAACAATTAACATCTTGCCTCTGCATCAGTTTGGAGAAATAACGTTTAATTCTAACGGTGCAAACCCCATTTCTACAAACTGAGGTTGTTCAGTCAGCTATCTTTAACAGGTAAGATATTATTGTTCATAACCGTTCCACAGAACCACACTTCAAAGGATATCGAACTATTACAGCTACAATGTGTCAATTTTTATGTATTCTCAATAATAAAGCAAAATCAAACAATATTAATAATACATAAAACAGCCCTGTGCTTAGCCATATTTTATATTATCACCAATAATTTTCATTTCATTAACACGTGTCTCTTTTTGTTGTTGTTAGCCGTGGCTTGTGGAGACCCTCCATCCTTCCCCAACGCTCGTCTGCAGGAGCACTCTGGCTTTGAGATGGGGGACGAGCTGCTTTACACATGTCTGCCAGGTTTTGTGATGCCGCATGGACACGCTGCCTTCAGCCTGCTGTGTGACAGCTGCGGGGAGTGGTACGGGGCAGTGCAGATTTGTGTCAAAGGTGAAAGTCATGTCAAAATAGTTTTTAAAATGTTGATGTGCTGTTTTTTTTTTAATCAGTGATTTCAGATGAAGGTGGCACCTCAGTGTGACATACCTTCATGTGGCCGTGTTGACTGAGGCAGAAGGCCTCTGAGGATTAGTCAGGAGCCTCATAGTCAAGATTATTTTCTAAAGTTGCAGTTTCTAAATGATCTTGAAGTTACGGAGCCCTGGAGGGGACATGGGGGATTTTTTTTTTTACTTTTGCGTTCCTTCTCAATACTGTACTGTACTGTATGTAGTGTTACCTCAAAGACAACAAGGTTCCTCCCTCAAAGAAACTGGTCCAGATGACATGATTTAATGGAGTTTTGTTTTGAAATCAGCCTTAACTATAAGGATGTCCAGTGTGTGCTGCAGTGGTAAAATTAATTTTACGTTGGATATTTCACGTTCATGCTCCGTGGATTCAGCACAGCAGTGTCTTCCTCGTTCGAGCCGACGCAAGTCTGATTTCATTCAGCTGATTGATTTCATTCATTTTTGGTTCTGAATGATCGTGTCTTCATCAATGTTTCTCATGGTTCAATTATGGGTACAAAATGTCACACTGTTAAATCCTGTAATTACACATCAGTGACAAAGAAGTCAAGTAAATGTCTGATATTAATGTTGTTATTGATCTCAGGGATTCAGCCCAACCCAGGTCCATCCATTAACTACAGTACTCCCAGTGAGTTTAAAAATAATTCAGGTCTCCATTTCCTGCATGTAAATGCTCGTAGCCTTCTAAAAAAACTTGATGAACTGAAAATCCTAATCAGTTCTTCTGGGGCAGATGTGATCGTTATCTCTGAAACTTGGCTCAACAAATCTGTTTTGAAAAATGACCTGGCAATCAATGAATTTAAGATCTATTGTTGTGATCGTTTACATGCAGGAAATGGAGACCTGAATTATTTTTAAACTCACTGGGAGTACTGTAGTTAATGGATGGACCTGGGTTGGGCTGAATCCCTGAGATCAATAACAACATTAATATCAGACATTTACTTGACTTCTTTGTCACTGATGTGTAATTACAGGATTTAACAGTGTGACCGGAAAAGGGTAGCATGCCCTCTCCGGGTCGGGGATGAGGTCCTGCCCCAAGTGGAGGAGTTTAAGTATCTCGGGGTCTTGTTCACGAATGAGGGAAAACTGGAGCGTGAGATCGATAGGCGGATAGGTGCAGCATCCGCAGTGAAGCGGGCGCTGTACCGGTCTGTCGTGGTGAAGAGAGAGCTGAGTCGAAAGGCAAAGCTCTCAATTTACCGATCGATCTACGTTCCCACCCTCATCTATGGTCATGAGCTTTGGGTTGTGACCGAAAGAACGAGATCTCGGATACAAGCGGCTGAAATGAGTTTTCTCCGCAGGGTGTCTGGACTCTCCCTTAGAGATAGGGTGAGAAGCTCAGTCATCCGGGAGGGACTCGGAGTAGAGCCGCTGCTTCTCCACATCGAGAGGAGCCAGTTGAGGTGGCTCGGGCATCTGGTTAGGATGCCTCCTGGACGCCTCCCTGGTGAGGTGTTCCGGGCATGTCCCACCGGGAGGAGACCCAGAGGAAGACCCAGGACACGCTGGAGGGACTATGTTTCTCGGCTGGCCTGGGAACGCCTTGGGATTCCCCCAGAGGAGCTGCTCCAAGTGGCTGGGGAGAGGGAAGTCTGGGCCTCCCTACTTAGGCTGCTACCCCCGCGACCCGACCCCGGATAAGCGGACGAAAATGGATGGATGGATGGATGGATGTTGTGATTGTAATAAAAGGGGAGGTGGAGTCGCTATTTACATCAGAGACTCTTTGGCTGCCAGAATTGCGTCTAAAAAAACATTTGCAAACCAGTTTGAGGCTTTAGCTGTGAACATCAGTTTGAAGGGAGGTCAGATCATAACTGTTGTAGGTTGTTATCGTCCCCCCTCCGCAACACCTGAAGCTTTGTCCTCCCTGACTGAATTCATAGGAAATTTAAAACACAATGAGATTGTTATGGTAGGAGATTTCAACATTGATTGGAATAAGTCGACCCCCCTCTGCGATAAATTCAAGGAATGTTGCCTATCTCTCAATCTAACACAACTTATCGATTCTCCCACCAGACCAAACAAAAAATGTCCCGAAAAATCTTCCACCTTAGATCTGTTTTTCACAAATGCACCTCATAAATTTCCTGGTACAGGTGTATTTGCTAACATTTTGAGTGATCATTCCGTAATAGCAGCTCTTAGATCTACTAAACTTCCACCTGCTAAGCCCAGAATAATTCAAAAAAGGGATTTGAAACGTTTCTGTGAACAGTCATTCCTTTGGGATCTATCCCACTTTGATTGGCAACGTATTCTACTAATCAACGACGTGAACACCGCTTGGAACTATTTTCATAATAGTTTCATTTTCTTTGTAAACAAACACGCTCCTTTCCGGCAGTTCAGGATAAAGGGCCGTGACAGCCCCTGGTTTACTCCTGAACTAGCTGACCTCCTGCACAGGAGAGATCATCTTTGGGCCGCTGCAAGAAAATCACACTCAGACTCTGATTGGTTGAAATTTCGGCAGCTGAGGAATAAATGCACAACTGCCATCAAAGCCGCAAAACGTAATTACTTCTTATCTCAGACCTCCAAAAATCTAAACGACCCAAAAAAATTCTGGAAAACCATCAAATCTCTCTCAGGCACCCCCCAATCATCTGACCTCCCATCACAACTTCTTGTTGACTCTGTTCCTGTGTCAAATAAGCACGAGATCCTGAACTGTTTCAACAAACATTTTGTTGCTTCTAGTTCATTATTTGACACAGTTACAAATGGAAAATCGGCCACTTCATCTAATAATCAAACTTCTACAAATCAAATCCCTCCTACAAGTAAATCCTCAGTTAATCACACCTTCTCTTTTTCTCCGTTCTCAGTCAGTGAGGTAAATAAACTGTTAAAAGATCTTGATCCTAAAAAATCTGCAGGTCCAGATGAACTTCCACCTTATTTCTTAAGGCTGGCTGCTCATATCATCACAGTCCCCGTGACCCACATCTTTAATCTGTCCATAAGCCAAAACACCATTCCGGATGCTTGGAAAACAGCCTTCGTTCTTCCTCTGCTGAAGGGAGGTGACCCTACCTCACTGAACAACTATCGACCAATCTCTAAACTCTGCATTTTATCCAAGATCCTAGAAAAACTGATAAACTCTCAGATCAAAAATTATCTGGACTCATTTAACATTTTACCTCTTCATCAATCTGGTTTCAGGAAAAAACACAGCACAACAACTGCTTCTCTGAAGGTTCTTAATGACGTTGCTGAAGCATTGGATGCTAAGAATTATTGTGCTGCACTTTTCTTAGACTTGTCTAAAGCTTTTGACACTGTGGACCATAACATCCTGTGTCATAAGCTCTCAGAAATCGGTTTCTCTGATCACACAATCGGTTGGTTTTCTAACTATTTTTCCAATCGGAGGCAATGTGTTCAACATAACGGTACTTCTTCCAGCTATTTAACAGTTAAAAATGGTGTACCACAAGGCTCAGTTTTAGGACCAACCCTCTTTACAATCTACATAGCTAATGTAGGTCAGAGCATCCCTGATGCATCCTTACATTTCTATGCTGATGATACAGTTGTTTATTGCCAAGCTAAAACAGTAGCTAAGGCTTTCCAGTTACTGCAATCCGCTTTTGACATCATCCAGTCAGATTTGTTCCGTCTCAAACTTGTCCTAAATGCTGATAAAACAAAAGGGATGTTTTTTTCAAGTAGGAAGTCGGTCCCAGCAGATCTTCCTCTGATTTTATCATCAAATGGTGTCCCTATTGAGTTTGTTGACTCATATAAATATTTGGGTATCCTGGTCGATTCACATCTCTCTTTTAAACTCCACGTGGAAAACCTAGTGAAGAAACTGAAAGTAAAACTGGGTTTCTTTTTCAGAAATAAATCATGTCTAACACTGAATGCTAGGATACGCCTTGTATCTGTGACTTTCCTTCCCTCCATTGATTACGGTGACATTCTCTACATGAATGCTCCTACAAGCACCCTGCGGATGTTGGATGTTGTCTATCATGGTGCACTAAGATTCATAACTGGCTGTGATTATCGTACCCACCACTGCACCCTGTATTCACTGGTTAATTGGACATCATTAACCTCACGCAGACTCTTCCACTGGTACATTTTCATCTTTAAATCACTTCTTGGTCTGCTGCCCTCATACATCTCCTCCTACATGTCTTTGCGTGAGTGCAGCTACAGTGTGCGCTCTCAGGACATGATTACCTGCAGTGTTCCGTCAGTGAGGACTGAACTTGGAAAAAGGGCCTTCTCCTACTCTGCTCCTGCTTCATGGAATATCTTACAAAAAGATCTGAAGCTCTCGACCTTGACCTCTCTAAATGATTTTCAGAATCTGTTGGAATCCTGGCAAAAACCAATGCTGATTTGTTCCTGTTTTTGATTTTGTACATCTACATTATGTTTGCTACTTTTTGCTACTTTTTCTTTTGTCTATTGTTTAATGTACTTGTACCATTGCTGTTCACCATTCTTTAGTTTGTAGCAGGTCGCTTTCGTAAACGAGCCCTCGAGGCTCAATAAGATTTACCTGACTAAATAAAGGTTGAATGAATGAATTAATTAATTCAGCTGATTGATTTAATTCAGTCTGTCCCTCCGAGGAGCGATGGTTCTCTTAGGGACCGTCAACATATTACCGGGCCAATGAGCTTGGTCTGAACACCGTTATAATATTTTAGATATATTTCCAGTCGTATTTGTCAAAGCAGCATCATGTATCATAAGTTTTCTCAGTATATTTCTGTATGGTGATAAATCATGAATTATCTCACCATTTAAAATCCAAAAGAACAAAGAACTTGTGTTTCATAAGTACTGTAACTTTCTTTTAAAGCATAAAAGTTTATTCAAATATTCAATATTCTTCATTTGTCAAAATTGTGTACACAGGTTCCCAGTTACATCCAACAAAAGTATTAAAATCTGTGTAAAAGAAAAACTATAATAAGATCTAAGATATGAACTATGAAAAACATTAATTAATAAGCACACACTTCTGGAGGGCTTCATCAGTCTGAGGAGTCCCAAGTAAACTGTTTTCCTCACTAAGCAGTACACTCCTTTAGAGGATCAGTCAGTTTGCTGGTTTTGCTGGTGACTGATGAAGCCCCCCGAATAGAGGGCGAAACGTCTTTCCACAAAAAATAAACTGTCCAGATGACCTGACTGACCATTACATGTATTGTATTTTGTATCTGGATGATTGAGCAAGAAGTTTGATGCTTTAAAAGAAAGTTACAGTACTTTTGAAAAACAAGTGCCACCATGTTCTTTTGGATTTTAAATGGTGATCAAATTCATGATTTATTACCTTGCAGAAATATACTGAGAAAACTTTAGTTAAGATACATGGTGCTGCTTTGACAAATACTCTAAAAATACAGTAATTTGTTGATGGTCCCTAAGCAAACCCTCGCTCCTCGGAGGAGAGACAGACTGAGAGCAGGCTCCCTGCGTCGGCTCGAACGAGGAAGCCACAGCTGAATCCACGGAACATGAACGTGAAATATCCAACATAAAATTAATGTTACCACTGCAGCACACACTGGATATCCTTATATTTAAGGCTGATTTCAAAATTCAGTTCAATTAAGTTTATTTATACAGTATAGCACCACTAAGTCACAAACTCCTGCATGAACCTCAAACACAGGTGTCTGTTCCATTGCTGCTGTTTGTGAGGTAACACTACATACAGTACAGTATTGTGAGGGAATGCAAAAGCTTTTGCGAGGGAACGCAAAACTATTTCGAGGGAACACAAAACTATTGTGAGGGAACGCAAAAGAAAAAAATCGCCCACGTCCCCTCCGGGGCTCCGTACAAAGTCAACATTTGGGTTGATAAAATTATTTAGGCAGGATAACATATACAAATCAGTCACCTAATGTACATTATTACTTCTTGCAATATTTCAGATTTTTTACCATTTTCGTCTGACGTTGACAGTTTGATGCATTCACACATAAAGAAATTCATCAACATGTGTCACTATTAAATGTTTAATTATTCTACATTTTACGGAATTTCACATAGTACAAGCAGCTACATCTTCTATGTAAATAATGTATATAATAAAAAACAACAATTTAGGACACATGCAGAAGACGCAAGGCATTACATATACAGTACAAACATTGAAATTGGGATCTTTCACAAAGTTAGAATTACACTGATCAATGTGTGTTTATTCATTTTAATATGCTAACACCCTATTCTGTTGCATGTTTTACAGATATTGCAGAATGTTTCAATTCCTCCTTGTTGATATTTTATTTTAGCTCTTTTCTTGCTAAATTTGGGCTTAAGAAATTCACATTTTGTTGGTTTGTCCTTTTTTGTGGATATTAAAAGAAGTGCATTGCTTTTTAAGGCTTAGCCAGTGTGGACTTGCAATATTTTTTTGTTGTTCATCTAAAATGATCACAAAATAAGTGAGTCCAAACTGTTTTAATGGCTGTAAGGGGCTTTAGTCAATATGTTTCTGTATCACATTGATAGAGGAGTTATGAATTATTACTTTTAACATAATTTATTGAGCAGTCATAACATTTCCACTGCTGGGATGTAAGTATAGTGAATTTATAGTGTATTTGTCAGATCTGAGCCATTTTATAGTCCAAAAAAAGCCATTTAATGCATGAAAATTAATATTTTATCAGTCAAAACATAATTAAACTAGATCTTTATTTACAATGGAACCATATAGCCAAAAGTAGATGATCTAAGTGTTGGTTTTTATGGTCCCGAAGACAGTTAAATTAAAGCAGCAACACTTCCAAAATCCACTATAAATTCAATAATCAGTGCAAATTAAAAAATAAAATAAAATAAATAAATCAAACAAGCTATAGACAGAGTAAGGTTTTGATCTTTTAGTGCTTCCTTTGGCAAGAAAATTCATTATCATATTTCCAATCTGAATTATGACACGATTTAATGTAAG
>JBBPBX010004587.1:24933-36630 GCA_038048925.1 Garcialebias charrua | reverse complement strand
TTATTTCAAATGTGGGTGTAATTTGTTGGATTTGGCAGAATCTGTTTGCCAACTTGATATGAATATTTACAAGTATACATACTACAAATATTTAGGATTTTTTGCTCTTATCTGGAACTGAATGAAGTCAGTGGTGGCATGACCTGTGACTACATTACCATTCTGCACGCTGTAGCTTTACTGGTGGGACGTCAAGCCCATTTGCTCCCAATCCATTGAGCTTTGTTGGCATCATCTGCTTTTTGTCTCTGTTTTAGAATAGTATGATTATGTTTTACTTCACCTGAAATACTGTGTTCAAACAGTGAGGTATTCAGTATATGGAATAAAGTTCACTGTTGATTGTAGTCCAGGTTTCAGGTCTAAATATATTATAACGCTCAATGTTCAAATGCACCATTTATTCGACTCGTGACCAGAATCGGCCGATTTTAAGCTTGACTGGTAAGCCGACCTGAAATTCAGAAAACAGACTTGTTAGCGTAAATATGCAATAATAAAAATTCTATATGCTTTTTGCAGTCTTTAAGATTCTGTCTTTTCTGCAAAGATGACTTAAGACAAAGTTTTAGTCCATCGTAATCCAAATGTTTTCATTGCATTCTCTCAAAAAGCTTAATTTACGTTTCCTTAAATTTAATTGGTAAAATGCAGGTTTCCATCAAACAATTTGTAAGTTGTTTTCTATTCCGTTAACGATACTGGGTGGCTGGGTGAAAATTATCCAAAGGCCACTTTTGGCCCTCCGACCACAGATTGCCCACGTCTGTTATACATACATCCGGGCCTATAAAGGACTTTGACAATGAAATTTCCTTTCAGTTGTATTTTTCTTGATACCCGTGTTAAAATATCTTGTAGAATATTGCTGTTCTGCAGGAACTTTGTATCTTAAAACAACTCTTCAACACATGAAAAAGCATTTTTAATTAAATTAACATCATGAGTTCACAAGCTTAACACCCCTCATTAGTAAACCATCCATAAAACCACAGCCTGATGACAAGTGTCCAGTGCAGTTGATTTATGTGAAAATATAAAAAACATTTAAAAATGTTGAGATTTTTGCCCAGCATTAATTTGTATGAAAACCTTTTCTTCTGTAAACATTTTACAAAAAACATTTATATTTGGATATATTTTGGATGTTTTTAATCGTAGAATTAAGAAAGATACAAAATCTGACAAAACCTAAAGTGGCAGGTCAGAGCTTTATAAAAACCAGTGATAAGAATTGTCCAATTGTTGCACCTTTAAATACTAAAATTATGTTGCATTGTAAGCCAGTTAAAATTATGTTACATTGAACAACAATCTAAATGCAGCACTTTTGTTTTTGCTCCTGTTTTTCATGAGCTGAACTCAAAGATCCAAGACTTTTTCTATTTACATAAAAACTATTTTTCTCTCGAAATACTGTTCAAAAAATGTGTGTTAGTGAGCTCTTTGCGGAGATAATCCATCCACCACAGGTGTAGCACGTCAAGATGCTGATTAGACAGCATGATTATTGCACACATGTGCCTTAGGCTGACCACAATAAAAGGCCACTCTAAAATGTGCAGTTTTATCTCACAACACAATGCCACATGTGTAAGTTTTGAGGAAGCAGCAATTGGCAAAGTGAGGGGACGTTGTGGATGAATGGCACAACAATGGGCCTCAGGAGCTCATCACAGTATCTTCAAAATGCCACCAATAAAATGCACATGTCCATAACCTACGCCTGTGGCCTTGTGATGTGTGATAAAACTCTCTGTCAGAGAAAAAGGCCTTGTGTGTACATACAGAAAGTATTGGCTGAAGACAAAAAAAGGATTTACTTGTAATTTTTATTTCAATCAGGCTGAAGTGTTTGTCAGTAGAATAAATGTGTACCCTTAACGCCGTTTTCTGAGCATAAATAAACATATAAAACCTGATTTTGTAATTTCACTCTGACTTTACCGGTACAGATCTCAGCTCACGTTCCAGATCAACCAGACATCTCGATTAGTTAAAGCCAACCTTTCGTTCATGTAACCATGTTGGGATTATTAGTCTCTTATTGGGAGGGTTTGAAAATCATTTAAAATAATGAAAGTGCGGAAGTTGAATGAAGCAATACGTAATAAAATAAAATAAAATAAACAAGAGGTAGAACGCTCTCCTGTGGGTTTCTAACACCACTGTGTGACAAACTGCACAGACACTCGACGTTCAAACAATATTTCCCCGAATGTCCACTCCGCTCTGCGTCACGTTCTCCACTTCTGTCTCAGGGATTTTCGTCTTTATTAAGACGCCAATTAAAAATTAAATAAAATCTGAACTAGAACAGAGACATAGTGAATTAATTAAAACAGTTTTCCAAACTGTGTGTGTGGGAAAAACAGTCATATCCTATTTTTTCTTTGGGAATTGTGATTAAAGGGATAGTCTGGTCATTTATGAAGTGATGTTCTGTCAAATAGTTTATGAGCCGTGTCATCAATCATAGAACATGAAGAGTACAGAAAAGTGCAAATGTCTTTGTCCACTTTAGGCTAATGGCTAGCCTATACGCTAACGGATAATCAGTTATTTTAATATATACTGCATTTTCTGCAAATGACTATTATAGTACTTACGGTAGACAGTATTTGACACGTCACACATTTGAACATCACTTAAAAAATCCTCAGACTTTACTTTTAAATAAAAACAGCTGACAATTTATAGAAACTTTTTTCAAAACCCATAAAGGATTAGATTTTTCTTTAAACCGTTTTATTGTAAAAATGTCACGACATTAACGATTCACAGTGGAGGAATGTGTTGACAAACCAGTGAGAAAGCACACATCTGTCCTGATTATTGTCTTTAAGTCACTGGGCGGTCGTGTTGTCAGTTCAGACCACCAAACTACACAAAATGGCAAATTAGAAACAATTCATGATCGAGAGCTGCAGGTAAAAAAAATTTAAAGTCTTTTAAAAATCCTAATAAATAAAAAACTTTGGAGCGTTTTTGTACTTTGTGTTTCAGTGTCTTCTTAATTATCCTCGTCCAGGATCTCGTCTATAAACTCCACCACCTCCCCCTGTGAAAACAAACACACACATATTAAAAAGTATATTAATATATAAATCAGAAAGGTCTGTTTTGTGTCAAAGCCGATTAACATAAATCGCCCCACTGACATTTTTATCAGGGATTTTTTATTTATTTTATATCCTGCATTACTAAAGGGATTCAAGTCGAGACCTGAATTTCATTTAGCACAAACAACATGTAATCCTAGCTTATGGGGATTTGCCCGACGGTGCTGCGTCTCAAGAACCTGCAGCAGCTGCAGAGTCAGGCTGCCATCACATGCCCGTTGGTGATATTACAGTCTGAGGAACACGGGGCACGTTGTGCTGCAGGACGAGACTGACCCAATCCATGCTGCAAGAGGTTTTATACAAACTAAACACGTCCGTTTTCTTATTAACCTACAGTACTGTCTTTTTAATATGACGTCCTGGCTACAGGAGTTCTCTTGATCTGAACAATAAAAGACAGTTACAGACCTCATCATCGCTCACAAGGCGTTGATTAGAGAACTCCAACATCTGTAGCTGCAAGGTGGTCTGATTGTAGTACCGCACTGCCTCCTGTAACACACACACAGAGAAAAACAGGTTTTATGAGACCATCTTGGTGGCTAAGAGTTGCTGCCTCTCAGCGAGAAAGTCGCTGGATGAAATCCCGGTCCGGGGGCCTTTCTGGGTGGAGTTTGCATGTTCTCTTCGTGCATGCGTGGGTTTTCTCTCGAGTACTCCAGTTTCCACCCACAGACCAAAAACATGCATGTTAGGCTGATTTCTACTTTCATATTAACATAAAACTCACTTCAGTATAAATTTTTTTTAATTATTCTACTAAATTAAAAGACAATATTTTAAACTTAAATACGGATCCTCTGATAATAACAAGTCTGTGACTAGAATCTCTTGGCCACTACCACAGCTCTCTGTGTGGAGCAGAGAGCTGCCCAGGGGATTGTGGGGGTTAAGGGCCTTGCTCAAGGGCCCAGAGTGGGGCCAACAAGGGTGGCGGCAGATGTGGGTGTCTCACCTTTCCCACCCACAAATTGATGTTGAACTGGCAACCTTCAGATCACCGGCTCACCTTCTCCAACGTCTGTGCCACCACTCCCCTCATTTCAAACTTTAATTACTGTAATATATTAAGGAAACTGAGATTTGAAAGCCAGAAATTACTTTTCAAATAAAAGTACTACAGTGATGTGTACTATATATATTTGTGATTTTATTCATAAAGACAGCAGCTTTTTACCAGCTAAACAAAAGTTTTGTTGATGCTGAACAAGTTATTGTTTTACAGACTCAAATTACTTTTCAGTGTGCTACAACCAAAACTTATTTTTGCTCTTTAGTTGTTGTTTACATTTGTAAAGACTTACGGTACATAGATGTATGAAATTTTAGTATCCTTTTTAATTAACATCAAACTGATGCTGTGGTTGGGATCAGGTTGTGTCACGAAACACCAACTTTGGAGCCTTAAGATGCTTTCCAGACATTAAATTAATTTAAAAATGACTACTTACATTGACTAATATTGTCAGTGGTAAAAAGAAATTGGATAGAAATAGTCTAAGGGTTGCTGAGTCCATATTATTGTCATTTAATTTGCCTTTTACCTACGTTAAAATATTTTGACCAAATATAGTTTGGGTTGCAAGTCTCTGCAACAATTCTCTGGGTCACAACATTGTAAAATGTTTTTGATTTTTTTTATTAGAGTAGGGGTGTTTTACAATTAGGTTTAGTTTTGTATTACACAGTTATTAATCTTGTAAAAAAATAAAAATAAAATTCATTCATTCATTCATTCATGAAAAAAAAAAAAAAAACGATTTCCCCTTCAGAAGTGCCACAGACTGCACTGGAAATGCTACAGCTAGCTGCTGCCGCCTGTAGTCGAGCTTGTGAATAACTATAACATTAAATTTAAATCTGATGGCAGCTTATTGGTTTATCTGCGATCAAATCGTTTAGACAGAAGTTATTTCAGGACGACATCTATTCAGTTTTGATCTTAGCCCGGCTCAGACTAGATAACTGCGCCGATCTGATCAAAATTAAACTTTTTCTTCAAACTGAGGCCGTTTAAAGTGCCATCAACAACAGGTAAGATAGTGTTTGTTCATGGTCTTTAACAGGGGACCCCTTCAGTCAAAACCAGAATGCATCCTAACTTACTGATCTGGGGAAGAAGTCCTCTTCGTTCAAGCCCCACTGCGTTTTGTGATATTTGTAATAAGCAACGTTGTTCTTCATGACTTCATCACTGGGGTCGAACAGCATGTAGCTCGCTGCACACGGCACTGCATTCTTCAGGTCGTTCACTAAAAACACAACGATAGCAGCTGAATCTTGAGATTTTCCACTGATGACGCAGAAACGTCGATAACCCTGGATACGGTTTCGACTCACGTTTGTAATAGGCGAACTGCAGGTAGTGGTACATGGTGGCCACAAACTTCTCTACAACGAACCCCCCGACGACAGGCGTCAGGTCACTTTCACACCGCACCTTCCTGTCGAGGACTTCTATGTAGTGATCTAAAAATGACAAAGAAACATAAAAGATGTCGGTTAAGGACAGACGCTTTAAAAGTGTCAGGGTCATGAGCATCAAACACACCAGCTATGGAGGGGTAGAAGTCTTTAAAGTCGCTGACGCTCCTCGGGCCCTCGGAGGCAGCCAGGCACTCGTCGTAGACCTTGAAGTAGTCCCTCAGAGCCAGCTCCATGTCAGACACCGAGGTACGGAAGTTGTCGCCATTATACGCCCTCACTGCGCGCACAAACAAGGTCTGAAACGCCACATGATGAAAACACAACCAGCGTTAAACTCGGGGGTTTATGAGAACTTCAAGGTCGGTGATGTGCAGAACTTAAGACGTATTTTGACTGAAACGTGCTGATGAGCCAACAAAAGATATCCAGCCACCTTTTCTACAAGCACTTACGACCTCCTGACTTTAGTGCTGTAAAAATGTAGAGAAATGTAAGTGGGAGTCCAGCTTCCACCTCCACATAGCTTGATCAGTGTAACCTGACCAGCAGTGGAAACCTCTCAATACCAGAAACAGTGGGTCCATTTGGCCTGCAAGCCACAAGCTGCTAGCACATCAGCACACCCACAAAGCCAAATACAGGTAGTCCTCGACTTACGGCGGCCTCGACTTACGACATTTCGGGGTTACGTCACGCATCTCATTAAAATTTTTTTTTTGAAAAATCTTATTTTATGTGTTTAAATGTTCTTGACTTTATGTGTACAGCACTTTGTTGCAGCTGTGGTTGTTTTAAATGGCTTTATAAATAAAGTATTATTATTATTATTATTATTATTATTATTTAGAAGCCGATTTACGCAGTTTCCGGCAGTTTTTGGCAGTGTCCGGCAGTTTTTGGCAGTGTCCGGCAGTCTTCGGCAGTGTCCGGCAGTTTTTGGCAGTGTCCGGCAGTTTTCGGCAGTGTCCGGCAGTTTTTGGCAGTGTCCGGCAGTTTTCGGCAGTGTCCGGCAGTTTTCGGCAGTGTCCGGCAGTTTTCGGCAGTATCCGGCAGTTTTCGGTTAGCTTCGGTTAGCTCCAGCCTCGACAGCCGGCTTTGGACGGACCGTGTGTCCAATCAGAGGTTGCCTAGCTCGGATACATGTGCTGGAAACGCTCTGTGAACTCTGTGGACGTCTCAGGCGGAGAAACGGCTTCAAGGCCTCGGATGTTGCCGGGACACGGAGCTAACATGCTAACACGTGGAGAAACGGCGTCGAGGCCTCGGATGTTGCCGGAACACGGAGCTAACATGCTAACACGCGGAGAAACGGCTTCACCAGCTTACAGTAAGTTATTAACTCTTTTTCCCCTTCATTATGTCTCCAAATGTATGGCGCTAACATGCTAACAGGCCTTACTGTAAACAGTTTGGACCGCGTGAAGCAGCAGGAAGCTGCAGAGCTCAGACGTGCAACGAGCTAACATGCTAACAGACGGAGGAAGAATTGACCAGCTACCAGTAAGAAATTAACTCTTTTTTTCCTTCATTATGGCTCCAAATGTACTGTATGTGTTTTTTGATAATTATGTAGGGTACTGTGTTAGGATAGGCAAATTGCTTGGTAACTGTACAGTACCGTACATGTACGTGTATATGGGGCGGCCAGTGTGTATGTGTTTTTCAACTTACGGCGATTTCAAGTTACAAACAGACGTAGGAACGGAACTCGTTCGTAAGTAGGGGACTACCTGTATAGGGTAATCCATGTTTGTGCTTATAAAGATTTGTGAATATGGATGTGACAAAACCAAAAATGTCTCAAACGATCAGAAATCCGAGCTGAAGACCATCTTCTTCTGTTTTTATAGTTCTGATTAGACGTATTGACACTTCAGTACAAATATGTACAGTATAATAAAGTTAACACGGTGCCACAACAAATGCACGATATTATCAACATGGTATCGGTATCGGCCGATGTTAGCGATAAAGTTAAATATCGGTCATTCCATCAAAATAACTCACTGATAGAAAAGGCTTCCGTTTTAATTTTTAATTTAACAAACTGTCAAGTGGGAGGAGTTCGGAGAGGCCATGGAGAATGACTTCCGTACGGCTTCGAGGCGATTCTGGTCCACCATCCGGCGTCTCAGGGGGGGAAAGAGGTACGAGACCAACACCATTTATGGTGGAGGTGGCGTGCTACTGACCTCAACTCGGGATGTTGTGAGTCGGTGGGCGGAATACTTCGAAGACCTCCTCAATCCTACTGGCACGTCTTCCACTGAGGAAGCAGAGCCTGGGGACTTTGGGTCGGGTTCTCCGATCTCTGGTGCTGAGGTCGCCGAGGTGGTTAAAAAGCTCCGCGGTGGCAAGGCTCCGGGGGTGGATGAGATTCGCCCGGAGTTCCTTAGGGCTCTGGATGTTGTAGGGTTGTGTTGGCTTACGCGACTCTGCAATATCGCGTGGACATCGGGGGCAGTTCCCTTGGATTGGCAGACTGGGGTGGTGGTTCCCCTATTTAAAAAGGGGGACCGTAGGGTGTGTTCCAACTATAGGGGGATCACACTCTTAAGCCTCCCTGGTAAGGTCTATTCAGGGGTTCTGGAGAGGAGGGTCCGTCGGATAGTCGAACCTCGGATTCAGGAGGAGCAGTGTGGTTTTCGTCCTGGTCGTGGAACACTGGACCAGCTCTACACCCTCAGCAGGGTCCTGGAGGGTGCGTGGGAGTTTGCCCAACCAGTTTACATGTGTTTTGTGGACTTGGAGAAGGCATTCGACCGCGTCCCTCGGGGGGTTCTGTGGGGGGTACTCCGGGAGTATGGGGTACCAGGCCCTTTGATAAGGGCTGTTAGGTCCCTGTACGACCGGTGTCAGAGCTTGGTCCGCATTGCCGGCAGTAAGTCAGGCTCGTTTCCGGTGAGAGTTGGACTCCGCCAAGGTTGCCCTTTGTCACCGATTCTGTTCATAACTTTTATGGACAGAATTTCTAGGCGCAGCCAAGGTGTTGAGAGGATCCGTTTTGGTGACCTTAGAATCGCTTCTCTGTTTTTTGCAGATGATGTGGTCCTACTGGCTTCATCAGTTCGTGATTTACAACTTTCACTGGAGCGGTTTGCAGCCGAGTGTGATGCGGCCGGGATGAGGATCAGTTCCTCCAAATCCGAGGCCATGGTCTTGAGCCGGAAAAGGGTAGCATGCCCTCTCCGGGTCGGGGAGGAGGTCCTGCCCCAAGTGGAGGAGTTTAAGTATCTCGGGATCTTGTTCACGAATGAGGGAAAACTGGAGCGTGAGATCGATAGGCGGATAGGTGCAGCGTCCGCAGTGAAGCGGGCGCTGTACCGGTCTGTCGTGGTGAAGAGAGAGCTGAGTCAAAAGGCAAAGCTCTCAATTTACCGATCGATCTACGTTCCCACCCTCATCTATGGTCATGAGCTTTGGGTTATGACCGAAAGAACAAGATCTCGGATACAAGCGGCTGAAATGAGTTTTCTCCGCAGGGTGGCTGGACTCTCCCTTAGAGATAGGGTGAGAAGCTCAGTCATCCGGGAGGGACTCGGAGTAGAGCCGCTGCTTCTCCACATCGAGAGGAGCCAGTTGAGGTGGCTCGGGCATCTGGTTAGGATGCCTCCTGGACGCCTCCCTGGTGAGGTGTTCCGGGCACGTCCCACCGGGAGGAGACCCAGAGGAAGACCCAGGACGCGCTGGAGGGACTATGTTTCTCGGCTGGCCTGGGAACGCCTTGGGATTCCCCCGGAGGAACTGCTCCAAGTGGCTGGGGAGAGGGAAGTCTGGGCCTCCCTACTTAGGCTGCTACCCCCGCGACCCGACCCCGGATAAGCGGAAGAAGATGGATGGATGGATGGATGAAACTGTCAAGTATATCTATGCAGTACTACTTATGCACTTTTCACTTGTTGCTTGTGAACAGGTTTAGATTTGTGAAATTTTACAAATTTGCACTGTTCAAGTGTTGTCATTGTGTTAGACAGAGTAAATATCATGAATAAATCTGACATTAAAGATAATCCAAGTTGAAGTGTTGCATCATTTTCAGCCCCTTTTTGACATATGCATTTAGTAGCAGGCCAAACGGACAAAGACCATGCAGAATAATGTAGTATTTTAATTCTACAGCAGAAAAAGCTGTGTACGGTAGTCTCTAAGTAGGTCAAGGAAAAAAAAAATCAGTATTGGTTATCAGCTAAATAAGTTTTGAAATATTGGCATATCGGATATCGGCAAAAAAATCCAATATTGTGCATCCCTATCTACAACTAATGGAGACACAAAATTGCGGGCAAGTTCAGCTTCTCACTTGATTTGAACTGGTACAACATGTTTGTATACATAACTACATGAGAACCGTGCTCGTTTCATAGACTACCAACTCGATCACGACAACTCTGATTAGTATGAGAAGAAACTTGTTTTTCAAATATTTGTGAACATCTTCAAAGTTTCCATGACACAACAACGAGGTCAGAGAACGACTCACGCCAGAAGATTTGGCGATCTGGACAACGGATTATGAAATTAGTCAAATTAGTTTACAATTCATGGCCCAACAGTCCGGTGAAGTTTTGAGTTTTTATCTGTGCCTTGTTTGCAAACACATTTAAGCTACAATTAAAGGGTAACAGTTTGAGTGAACTCGTCTTCTTTAAATGTCTATACGTGCTGGAAGCATCCCTAACGTTTTCTGGTGAAAATGTCTTTTTAAACGGTGCTTTTAAATTTTTTGTGATTTGCTAAACTTTACATTTCGACAATCAAAAAAGTTGTTTTGAATGTGAGAAATAAAAAGAAAACCTGCAGGAATAAAGTGTTTTATTTGCAGTAAAACATTTTAGGGAGCTATACGTCAAACTGAGAACACGTGCCAAAAAATATGTTCAGATTATTTTACTATACGGCAGCTGTAGCTTTTAAACTTATTAGAAAATGTTTATTTTATGCTCTTGTTTTTTTTTGTTTTTGTTTTTGTTTTTTGAATGTCCAGAGGACCAGACTTAGCTTTTTTAGATTTTTCTACCTGGATTATTGAGCATGCATCAGGGTATTTATTTTATGCTGTTTTTTTTTTGTTTTTTTAAATACTAAATGTAGAACTGTATATTTTGCGACACTCATTTTTACGTGAGTGTATGTGAGTGTACCTCGTAGGATTTGGTCTCCAGGTCCTTGAGGTGTTCTTCTGCTCCAGGCAGACTCTTGTAGTAGGCCATGTTCTTCTGCATCATCTCATCATCTGGATGTTTCAGCAGGAAGGTGTGAGCAGCAGACACCGCCTTGGCCAGGTTGTTGGACTGAGACACAACAAATAAAACACATTGATGGAGAACATGTTTATGTTAGTTCTTGACTAAAAGAATAAAATGCAGAGAAAGCTGAACCTCTAAGCAGCACAGAAAATATTGACCAGGGTCTAAAATGATGGCTTGTTTGGTTTGGGGGGAAACAAAAAAAGCTAAATTTTAAGACAACTCTCCATGGATGCTCTTATGGTTTGAGGCAGTTGAGTTCAGACAGTATCTTACCTGCTGTAGATAGCTCTTTGAATGACGTCAGTTTAGAGAAATGGACAAAAAATGTAGCAAAACGCTTACTGTACTTACAGCTAATGCAGCAAACGGCTTACAGCTAAAGCATGAAAATGTTAGCTAAAAGCTATAGGTAGCAAGAAGTCAGCTAAATGTGGAAAGGTAGCAAAAGGCTAGCTAAAAGTAGCTAAAATGTTTAAAAACTAAAACTAGCAGATTAGCAGCTAAAAGTAGCATAAAAAAGACACACGGGTTTGAACCTGTAATTACTGTAATTCATCGAGTCGGATGGGGTTTGGAAATGATGGCTACAGGCTGGGGGCCGGTGTTACACCATATTCTGTGACCATCATATACTGTATTGTGACCATAGGGGGGGCGCTGTTGCATTTTTACACCATACTTTGCAATACCTGATAAACACTGTCATATTCAGTGACCGTCTATATTTCCATCATAATCATGATTTTAGTGGACAGATGTTTATTTTTATTCTTTGGAGGAAGGAGGCTGACACTCTCCTTCCTTGAAAGAATAAAAAGTAAAATCTGATCACTAATATCATGACTCTTATGGAAATATAGACGGTCAAAGAATAGTTTATAACGTATAACAAAGTA
>JBBPBX010004587.1:10613-24801 GCA_038048925.1 Garcialebias charrua | reverse complement strand
GCTGCAGCCTGCTTCCAAAACATCCTCCTTCTCTGATTACATTCTAGGTAATTTTATAGAAAATTGACTATTTTTGCATTTCGTGCACTTGTCAAATGTTTACCAAACTTTCAGTAAATTGAAAATTTACTTCCGGTTCAGAGGTTCATTTCCTGTTGCGTGATCAGATTTTCATCTTTTTTTACTTAATATAATCATTGATTGTTTTTTGAAATTAGTTGTGTTTTGCGAGAAAAATATTACAACAACCACATATTAAATAACATTAACTTAGATGAAAAAGAAAACAATCTGATATTTTCTTGGGGGAGCTATAGCACCCCCTATAGCTCCCCTCTGGAGCCGCCTATTCTTGCGGCCTATTTGAGCAGGAATTATTTTGGTTTATATACACACATGAATTTAGACAAAGTTTGACTATTTTAATAACATTTTACTTTGGATTTTGGTTGAAAGAATTTATTTAATTTGATCAGATAAAGTCATTTATTGTCACTGCAAGCCAGGAAATGATTTACCAAGGTAAAGGTAAAAAAAATTACTAGTCATATTACCTTATTTACTAGTCATATTTCTGAGCTGATGTTGATCTCATTCTGCTGATTTATTTCATGTTACTGTGTTAATTTGTCCTCATCTGCTCACACAGACTCATGTTCATGCTGCTGTTGTTTGGTTCATTGACCTAAGACAACAGAACTAACTACTTCTCTGCTGTCTGTAAGACAACTTCTTTCCTGAATACATCACTTTAAATAGGACTGGCGTTATCTGCGACTTTCTTATGTCTTTCTAAAACAATTAAAAACAAAAGGGTTTTTGTGTATTCCATTACATCCAGGGTTAATTATTTAAAACCACTTCCAGTTTTTATGTGTTGCAGTTTTTACCAGTAAGTTTGATTTCCAAAGCTCCTATAACCTTTGAGGTCATCTTCTGCAGTCAGTGACTTTAGAAGAAGTTTGCCTTTTTCTGGTGTTTTATCATTTCCACTTTCTTCCTCGGGTGATATAGCTGGTCACGGTGAACTAATTATAACCATGTTTAATGATCAGCAAAGTTAAAGCTCTATAATCCAGGAAAAAAATCCAACAAAGTTAAATCAGGTCCTGGTCTGGACGGTTTCTTGTTGTTGTTGTTGTTGTTGTTGTTGTTGTTGTTGTTGTTGTTGTTGTTGTTGTTGTTGAAACATTTTGTGTCCTTCATCCAAAGGACTTCATCAGCCCTGGACCAGATTAAAGCCCTGCCCTGATGATGATGATGATGATGATGATGATGATGATGATGATGATGATGATGATGATGATGATGATGATGATGATGATGATGATGATGATGATGATGATGACGATGATGATGATGATGATGATGATCGAGAGATTCAACCACCTCATATCAACCATTCAAGAAGAGGTATTGTCCTTTTATTATCTAATTAACTTTTTTTAATTTAAAGTTACAATCTTATTAACTCAATTTTTTTTTACCTCTTTGTGTTTTATTTCCAGTCTGGGACAGAGATAGCAGCTGAGTCTTCTTCCTGTTCAGGGAAATCCACCAGAGATCACCTCCAGCTAAGAAGTCTGTGGTGACTGAACTCTGAACTTTTCCAGGGACAGGTGGGAGCAGGTCCAAGAAGAGGTTGTGAGTAATGACGCCAAATACAGCCACACTGCAAAATTAGCAAAGCTCTACCCTTTTATTCCTGCTACCTGTTGCTAGAGAGCGGTTTTCTCCACTACTGGAGATATTCACTGCAACTAGATCTGTGCTTTTGGAAGAAAATGTGGACAAGTTGGTCTTTCTGGACAAAAATTTTAAACTTGATTAGTTAGATTGTAAACAGTCTGTTGCTGCTTATTGTTTTGGTTCTGACTGTTATTGTATTTATGAAGATTTTTGTTATTGTTAATATAATTTATTTATTGTAGAGTGCTGTTTATTTAAAATAGCATCCAAATGGGTCACTTTTATTTATTTTTATACAAACATATTGTTTACTTGGCATATTTTCAAAATAAGTGTTTTGTAAGTCTTTATTTTGTCTTTTTTGTACCGAAAATTAACCGAACTGAGCCCTCCTTGAAGCTGAACCAAACAGAAATGTCAAAGTATTATTGCTTAAGAGTGTCAATGTTAGTGCCAGATGACCAGACACAACACATAGATTCTGAAATGCATATTTGTCACAAAATAATACATTCAGAATGTGTTAAATGTACTCATTCACTTTGGCAGTGGTAAAGTAAGAATTAATATAATTATAAATGTGTACTTTGTATTTTGTACAGTACTATAACACTGGAAGTGCCTTAAGTTTTAAATGTCTGAGCACCAAATAAAGATCAAATTAGAAAACAATTTAAACAAGCACCTGAGTTTAGTGTGCAGTCATTTTAAAAGCATTTACATTCTGCAGGTTTAGGAAAATGCAACCATTGTTTGAAGCCATTTGGCAGAAGCAGAAAGCCTAGAATTGTAGGAGTGTGATCAAATGTTTTACTGTTTGTGTTTTTTTTTATTAGGAAATGCTTGTATCACGTCCAAGTTTTATAAAACTGAGAGGAGCAAGTTGTAAATTATTCAAGAAATGTTTAAATTAGAAGTGGGTGTTGATGAGAAAATTTCCTAAATAAATTTGTCAGTAGAGCTTGCTTTGGCTCAATATAACAAAAGTAGTGTTTAGGAAGATTACATTTTCAGCTAGAATTTCAGCAATAAAACACACACACACAAACACATACACACACACAAAAACATTTGGTTTAAAACAACAACAAAAAAACAGCTGTGGATGTGAAGAAATAATTTAATAAAAAACTATGGTAGATTTTAGCCAAGATTTTACTTAAAATGCTGTTTACTTGAAAGAAAGTTCAATTTGATTAATTTCCCTCAGAATAAAAAAAATGTTACTTATATTTGGAAAAAAAACAACTAACAATTGCAACTCTATCTATCTATCTTTCTATCTATCTATCTATCTATCTATCTATCTATCTATCTATCTATCTATCTATCTATCTATCTATCTATCTATCTATCTACAGTATCTATCTATCTATCTATCTATCTATCTATCTATCATCTATCTATCTATCTATCTATCTATCTATCTATCTATCTATCTACTGTATCTATATCTATCTAAGCATGTGATTCTCGACCTGCCATTGTGTATCTGTTCCTCTCAAACCCAGCCAGTCGAATCAGATGGCCTCTTGTCCTGAGCCTGGTTCTGCTAAAGGTTTCTTCATCATGAGGGAGTTTTTCCTTTCCACTGTTGCCCTCATGCTTGCTCAAGATGGGAGTTTTACAATGGAGTTAAATTCAAAGCATTCTGCTCCTCAGATAAATAGTGTTAACTTATCATTTTTATATATTAATGCTTATGTTCAGTATGGTGGACCTGATTTGTGAATGAACAACATTTGAAAAATGGAATTACATTTCAAGAAAATAAATTAAATTTGAAAAAATACAACAAAAAGACAACAACATGTGAAAAAATGGAATCACATTTGAAAAAATTGAATTCACTTAAGCCAAGCCGTGTGTTTAAAAAAAAACTTTATTAACAACATAGAACAACCGAAAAATGTACAGTAACAAGAAGTAAATAAAAACTCTTGTGAAGGGTGTGGGGTCCGTGTACCGTTTGTTCAGTTGTTTTTTAACTNATTTCATGTGTACATCACTTTGTTGCAGCTCTGGTTGTTTTAAAGGCTTTATAAATAATAATTATGATAAAAAAGATCATTTCTGATCATTTTTGAGCAATCTTGGGAAACAGGAAGTAGGTCTTCAGTTTACACGGTCACAAATTAATGTAGAACACCGGACGGCGTTTTAGGTTCAGTCACTGGGGTCTCCGGTCACAAATTCATGTAGAACACCGGACGCCATTTTAGGCTAGCTGCCGGGAGCCGGCCCGAAGACTGGTGACCAGGATGGCTTCATATGGATTAATTACGAGCTGGAAACGTCTCTGTGAACTTTGTGGATGTCTAAGGCAGCAGCGGATTTATCGCAGATCGTGCCAGGCCGCCGCGGGAACACCTCCGGCCGGCCTGGCTACACCTCCGGCCTGGCTCTGGCCTGGCTAGCTCCAGAAGCTAACACGGGAGCTAACACGGTAGCCGGCCGAAGACTGGTGACCAGGATGGCTTCATATGGATTAATTACGAGCTGGAAACGTCTCTGTGAACTTTGTGGATGTCTAAGGCAGCAGCAGAAGCTGCAGATTGATCGCGCCGCCGCTCCAACACCAGCTCATGGCTTGGCTAGCAGAAGCTAGCCAGCTAGCTAACACAGGTCTGGAGCGGCTGCGGTGGTTCACTGGCCGGCCGGCGGGGCTGCTAGGCCCGACAACAATCAACGCATGGCAACCTAAGATGTCGGCTTTGACCATCTCAAAGTAAGAAAATATATTTTTATTTATTCTGTAAATGTGAATAGCAATGTTTAACATTACAGTACACTACTGTACATGATTAAATGTGCGCACGCTCCGTTAGCATGATAAATAAAGGTTGAATGAATGAATTTTTTTTTTTTAAATAATTTTCACCCCCCACCTGCGAACCGATCGACCTGCGAACCGTTCTTAGGTCCCTAAATCGTTCGTAAATCGGGGGTTGGGTGTATATATACCATACAGCCTTTTTGCATTTTTCACTTTATCCTCACATCAAAAATTGCTTTGTAATTCCGTTTTTTGTTTGTTTGTTTTTCCCAAATGCAATTCCGTTTTTTCAAATGTAATTCAGTTTTTTCAAATGGTGTTGTGTTTTTGTTGTTTTTGTTTGTTTGTTTTCAAATTTATTTCATTTTTTTAAATGTAATTCAATTTTTTCAAATGGTTTCTGACCACTTCCGCTTTTTCAAATCTAATTCTGTTTTGTTCAAATGTAATTTCGTTTTTTTCAAATGTTGTGTTTTTGCTGTTTTTGATATGTTTTCTTATTATTATTTTTTTTATTATTTTTTATGCAATTCCATTTTTTCAAATGTTATTCATTTAAACTTCAGGGCCACCTTTGTTCAAGATCCTGAGACGACTTCTATTGTGACTTGGTGCTATAAATAAACTGAATTTAAATGAATTGAATAGGCCTGAGTATCTATTATTATGTGAAAATTATATATTTTTTAATAATCTAATTGATGATTATTGACAATTGTATTACACTTATTGTCACTGTCAGGCTGAAACCAGGTAATAGTGGCACAAAAAGAGCCACAGGTGTTTTACAGCAATGCTTAACATCGTTATGTAAGCTGCACTTACAGATAGCTAATTACTCATTTAGGTGTAACAGCATAAACGAAGAACAAGTCCAACAAAACATCACTGTACTGTGAAGTGTAAATAATAAACCCTATTCTGCATTCAGAGCACAACTGGATTGGCCTCAACACATCTGGAGACGGAAGAGCTCATATATATGAGCGTATCTCAGGCAGCTATGTAAATCTGCATAACGTTCCTTTAAAGGATACTGGTTCGTAAATTTTAAAGGTCTCCTCATTTTTCAAGCAGTTCAGGCAAGCTACAGATGGCTTTTTCCTCAGGAAAAAAAGAAAAATAGCACATATATTATAATTTGCGCACATGTGGAGGGTGGTGTTTGTTGACGAATCTGCATGGTGCACCTGGCTGGTTTGCATAACTTTGTAATTTCCAAAATTACAGATTAGGAACTATGTCAGATACTTAACGTGACACTTTGTACTGTCGGGCTAACGTAATACTTTGTTAGGTGTGAAACCCGATTCACATTTCATCCAAGTCTCGAACAGCTGTGCTGGGTTTAAAGGCAATTTCCGAGACAGTTAACCTACCTCAGTGTTTGCATCAACATGAAGAATTTGTTGGCCCAAAAGGCAGTTTTGAAATTATCACCAGGAAAAGATGCATAAGAGCAATATTTTTTCTGAAGGATTTATAAACAAGCCATAATGGCTGTTTGTCATAAAGACAAAATGGCTTAGCATGTGGTCTAGTGTAATCTCAGCTGGCACAGCTGGAGCAGGTCTCCAGTGCACATGCTCTATGAACCCGTAAACGAGGAATCATGAGGTATCCCATGGCGACTCTCTGCACATAGAGAAAAAAATCTTCACAGGAGCAAATGGAGAACTATGTCAAGGCAATCAAATGGGCAATACCCATCCAAGCTTTCTTTGTCAAAAATGTAGATCCATGTGGTGTAGAATGTGTTTGTGGCAGTTCCTGAGATTGACCTTAAAGACACAACTGCACAAACTGAATAAACAATTTAAAAGACAAGGTTGTCCTGCTTTTACTAAACGACCACCCATTTGAACGTCATCTTGATGTTGTGTTACTACAGCGATGGGCAGTTGTATCTGGTGCTAAATTATGCACGAGTCAATAAAAGTGATGGAACAAAGGTGTGTGGAACAGCTACAAGGAGCAGAGGTCCCAAAGGTGCAGGACTTCAAGGACTTGGGACCAACCGTCCAGGAAAATGGGTAACAAAGAAAAGAGGCGAAAAAAAGAGTCCAGGCAGGATGGAGTGGATGGAGAAAAGTTGCAGAAGCTATTTGTGACAAAAGGGTGACAGCAAAGTGTTTTGTTTTTTGTGTTATTTATTACAAGTTTGTGGTGAAACCAGCTATGATGCATGGTCTGGAGACAGAGACATGGACAAAAAGACAGGAGAAAGAACTGGAAGTGGCAGAAATGAAGATGTTGAGGTTCTCCTTAGGAGTGACAAGGATGGATAAGATCAGGAATGAGATCATCAGAGGTACAGCACATGTTGAACAACTGGGAGATAAAGTTAGAGAGGCCAGACTGAGATGGTTTGGACATGTCCAGAGGAGGGACAGTGGGTATATTGGTAGAAGGATGTTAGAAATGCAGCTGCCAGGAAAAAGACAAAGAGGAGATATATGGATGCAGTTAGAGAGGACATGAAGGTAGTTGGAGTGAGGACAGAGGATGCAGAGGACAGAGTGAGGTGGAGGAGGATGACTCGCTGTGGCGACCCCTGAAGAAGGAACAGCCAAAAGAAGAAGAACTGTGACTCCCGCAACATGTTTGTTCATGAATGAATATCAAAGTCACCAAACATCCAAGAGTTGTGATGAGAGCGAGGAGAAGAAATCTCATTACTCCAATTTTATCTTCTCTCCTTTGGCTCCTTGTAAAACCCATAATCAATCAAATAATCAATCAATATGTTTATTTTATTAAATTTGTTCATTTTTTACAAAAAAACCCCACAATACAAGACAATCCCATAAATGATAACGTACAAAATATTTAAAAAAAATGAAAGGTAGCAGAAAGAAGAAAAAATCTTATTATATCTGCCCCTTTTTTCAAACAATCAGTTCAAACAATAATAATCTTCAAATATAACTTTATTGTCAGTAACATTTCATGATATGGAGATTTATCTTTGATATCAATAGATTTAAAAAAATATTGCTTCTAACATCCAAAACTATCAGCAACCATTCTCCCTCTTGTGTAAAAAAAATCTTATTGATCCATGTCTTCCTAACAGATCACATTGGTCTCAAACTGCAGGTTTACTTGTGATTCCTAGAGTTTCTAAAAGTAGAATGTAGAGGCAACATCCAAGTTTAGTTGTTTTTTTAAAATCCTGGTTCTGCTCGAGGTTGCCTCCTAATAAAAGGAAGTTGCTATTTTCCACAGTCGTCCACATGCTGCTCAATGCTATAAACTCAAAATTTGATGCTATCTGCTTGTTTCTTTAGATGGACTTTATTTTATTTTTTTGCTAATTGGCATTTCACAATGTAACTATATCAATGTTTTGTAATATAATTATAACAAATTGACTAATTAGATTTTAATCTGGATGTGTTTTGGATTGAATTTGGATTATTGGCTTGAGCTCATGTTTTTTTTTTGTGCTACAAGGTAATTTTTGACTGGCTCCACATCAATAAACAGAATAGAATCAACAATAAGTCATATCTGCTACACCAGTGGGTCAGGTACTAAAAGCTGCATTTGTCTCTCTCCCCTATTAGAATTGTGCGAGCCTATACCAGTTAGGGATGCACCGATCCACATTTCTCACTTCCGATCCGATACCAATACTTAAGAACTAGGTATCGCCCGATACCGATACTTTTCCGATCCGATACTATTCAGGTATGTGAATCTGTATAATGAAATATTTGTACTGAGACTATAAAGTTATGTGTATTTTGGAATGTTTTCTATACTATAAAGACTATACTGTTAAAGTTTGTGAGTTTCCTGTTGTGAGTGTCTTCATTGGTTTTAACTCACATAATGTTAAGACGGCAGTCACAGAATATGATGGAACACAAGTGCTCTTTGAAGCTGGATCGGAAATATCGGCAGGTTGGATCCGATATCCGATACTTAAATTATGCTGGTATCGGATACCGATACCGATACTGGATCAGATCTGCCCCATCCCTAATACCAGTGCACAACAAAGGATCAATTCAGGAATGTATTATTTATTATAAACTCTTTCCAAGAAGGTTTTTTTTTTTATCCCTTAAGAAAATGCTTATATACAACTGGATATTGCGTATGTTTTTTTTTTTCTTCCAGGAATGAGACGTCAGGATGTTTGTGACACTCTGTTATACTTTTTGTGGAAGTCTCTGACAGACACTGTGTACTTCTGAAAATATTTCCTCTGACACCGATCTGGTTTGTAGACAGCTGGGTTAATGCAAGTTCACCATGCTGAAGTCGTCGAAGTCCAACAAGTTGTGACTTCTTTTAAAAGGATGTGTTAAGTTTGGTAAAATGGGACTTAACCCTCTACTGCACATATTGTTGCTCTATGAAACTTCTTTTTTTTTCCCCACTTAAAATGAACTTAATTATGTGTTGTGGAGCTTTTCTACACAACTCATCATTATGGGTTTGAATGGCATGTGATTCATTCCAACTACTTCATTGATGCCTAATCGTTAATTTAAAGGCTAATCAGTGTTACTTTGCATAAACAATAAAAAAATAAAACAGGTGTGGGGGTGGGTTTAGAGGGAAAACTGTCTTCTCAAAGCATGTTGCAAATGTGGGCATAAAGCCACCAGACCATTCTACCTGCTGTGTTCATTATTACAGATCCCCATTTGACATTTTCATGACCCCATCATTCAAGTTTGCACTTGACGACTGGGGACGCATGCATCTGTTTGTTGGTTTCATGGTTTGGATTGTCTGTGACCGCAGGGAAGGCCATTTTAATCAGGAGCACATCTGTCTAGTGTTTGTACGAAGCAGAATATATAGAGGAAATGAGGAAATGTGTTTCTCATAGTGTGGGGTTGTAGCCAACAGGACCCAGTTTCAAGTTCAAGTTCAAGGTTCTTTATTGTTGTTCAAATCACATGTGGTACATGAGGTGGAATGAAATTGTGTACTCAAGGTCCCAGTTGCAACCAGAAATGGCAAAAATTAAAGTATGAAAAGAAGCAGTATATAAGGATCTAAGATATACACTAAACACTAATAATATAAAACAATACGGTATATTAAACAGCAGCACAAACATGAGTCTGTAGGGAGTATGGATATGAACACAGCAGCATGAGATCAGCAGCACAGATAAGTCACATATTTCCAATTAAAATGGAAAATAAAGTAAGTGTATAGGAGGTGCCCTGTTGCATTGTTAAAACTAAAGTCGGAGCACGGGGAATGTGGGGCTTTGAGTCCCGCATACTTTCCCCGCACACACATGAAAAACAAATATTTGAACATACAGCAACAAAGAAATACGTAAATCAATAAAAGGCAACATCTGACTTTGCTAATTTGTTTTGACTTAAAACTTCTGGAACTAGCAAACAGAAAAGGTTGATGCCCATCCAGCTTTGACTTTTGATTTCCAGTTGTCTACTTACATATGGTCTATGGTACAATAATGGTATTGGTGTTGTGCTATGTGGTAAAACAATATGATTTTACTGTAATAATATCCATTTTTGGTGTTTGATATTGTCCCAAATGTTTAACTTTCTCTGATTTACACCTTCTTATTGTCCATCTTCCTACATTTGACCTATTTACCAAGAGCGTATCCTGCAACAGTAGTTGTCCTCATGAAACACGGAGACTGTCAAGCAGAATGAACTAACCTGAATAACAAAACGTTAAATCACAAATTTCCTTTTGAGGATTTTTTGTTTCTTGTATGAGTTAGCACGACTGGTAGAGCTACTGCCTCTCAGCGAGCAGGTTATCCTGGTTCAAATCACATGTGTGGGTTTTCTCTGGGTACTCAGGTGTCCTCCCACAGATCAAAATCATGCATGTTAGACTGATTGGTGTGATGGACTTGAGACCTATCCAGGGTGTCTCCCGCCTCTCACACAGTGATGGACACCAGTGACCCCCGCGACCCGAAATGGAAGAAGTGGGTAAAAGATAATGGATGGGTGGATGGATGGATGGATGGATGGGTGGATGGATGGATGGATTATTAAAGTCACATAATGAGTAGTTTCTGAGCAGAAAAAATCTAATACAACTGTGTCAGTACCTCAAAAAAAGGTTATATGTATCCATGGTGTACCTTTTAGTTAGTCCTTCGCTGAATATTTTTGTTTTTTTCATGGTTTCCAATTTTTTGGTGCCTGCCATGCAAATGCATGCCAGGCACCTATTATTCTACACCTCGGAAATGTGTCTACATTCCTATCTCCGTTAATGCGGCCCAGAGCCATATAAAGTGAGAGTTGCGACACTCCCATAGAGTTCCATTGTAAGAATGGAATGCGGAAGTCACGTGGGTCATGGAGGGGGCGATTTGTTCCATGGCTCTGGGTAAGTCTGAAGCTGCCTGCAGTAGCTCTGATGCATGCTTGCAGTAGCGCTCCGTCGCCGCCAGAGGGCGCAGCTCCACAAGGTTTCCATAGCCGTTGTTTGGAACAATTGACCACCTGTCGGTGAGATCAAAGGGTGTCGGAACTCTCTATATATATGGCTCTGATGCGGCCCGAGCCACAACGTCTACCCCAACAAAAGTCATATCAAAACAACTGGCTCGGCCTTGTGATATGTGCTATTACTTTTATTGGCATTTGGAGTTACCATGGTGATGTAATTTGCAAACAAAGACACAATAATTCACCAACTCCAGGAACTACAGTAGTTGGTGACTGCCCACTTATTATTCTACACCTGAAAAGCGTATATTTTTCAACTTTAATGCAGCCCGAAACGCAACGTGGACCCCCACAAAAGTTATATCAAAATGACCGGCCTGGCTCCAGGAAGTGTGCTATGACTTTTATTGGCATTAGCAGTTACCATGGTGACATATTTTGCTAACAAAGTTGCCTAATTTCCCATAGGAAATGAATAGTAGAAAACACTTCACAGAAACTGAGTAATGTATGGAGCCATTTTGGTTCAACAAGCAAAGAAGGCACCTATTATTGCCTATTATTATTATTATTATTATTATTATTATTATTATTATTATTATTATTATTATTAGTGGTAGTAGTAGTAGTAGTAGTAGTAGTAGTAGTAGTAGTAGTAGTAGTAGTAGTAGTAGTAGTAGTAATAATAATTAGTAATATAATTAACATTAATTATTCATGTTAATAACTATATAATTAAATAATAATTGTAACATGTATTATTAATATTTGATTGTTATATTAATTATTGGTCTTAATATTATCAATTTGGATTATTAATCATTAATATTTAATAACAATTAACAAATTAACAATGTAGTAATAATAACTAATATTATAATTAACCATTAGTATGTATTATTAATATTTATAATAATTCATATTAATATTTATTATTAACAATAATTTAATAATAAATAGGCAGTCCCCATCAAAGTTTCTCCAGGAACCTTCTAGCTTTTTTATTACTTCTAAATGTGTTCAATGAAGCCCTTAGTTTTATGGGAGAAATAAAAGGAGGAAAAAAATAGTCAAGCTAAACGGACTGATGACATTCCTGAACCTGGCACAGTTAGTACCATGGACATAGCATGTGCCTGTGGTGTGTGTGTGTGTGTAGGTCTGTGTGCACACTCACACACTAAGTTAGCTGCTGTTATCAAGTAAATCCCATTTACTGTTCCCCTTATACCACCTTTTATCAATTGAGCAATGGTGTGAACGCGAGAAACGACTGTTCAGCCATCATTAAAGCAAAGACAGATTATCCTTGTGTTATCTCCTCTTGTGTAATAATGTCTGCATTACTGCAAAAATATATTAATCATCTCACTGAGGCATTCGGCTCATTAGGCTGTAACATATGTAATACATGAAGCTGTAAGCACAAGAGCCACAAGTCATGTAAATAGTGACATTTTAGCCACGTATATTTTCAATGCTTTTATGTAGTTGACTCGCTCTTCATAGTTGTAAAAACGGAAAGATTTTAAACATAAGAAGTTAAACAGTGACTGACTATAGGAGACAGTTACATTAGGCTAAACAAAAATCTGGTTCTTGTAAAAGCCTAAAAGTTGACATTTGAGTGTTTTTCTGTGAAATTGGCCAAAAAGACCTATCTACTCCATTCAGGCCACCTGCTCAGTGTCTGTGATTTTGGAAAGGCCTTAATCTATTCAACTGGTGGCCGGGGAGGGGGGGGGGCAAATCAGGTCCACGGGTGAGCTCCGTTCGGCCCACCAATGGATTCATTTTTAACTAAAACTAGATTTTAAACCATAAAACAAACTTACTTAATAACAATAACTGCTGGATATTCGGCCCCTGAGCTCTTGGCTTTCAGTAAACGTGGCCCCCTGAGCAGTTTAATTGGACATCCCTGCCTTGGACTGAAAACATGTAACAGGCACCACTTATGGAAACAACAACAACAACGCCTCCTATGAAGCCTTCATATGTGCTCAATCTTAAAACCACGATGACTTCAATAATAATCAAGTCAATTCACAAGAACTTGACTCAGATAGACACTGTAGGGGGGTTGCAAACCAAAATAAAAGCTTGACCTTCTTGAAAGCCTTAAGCTTTAAAAAGATAAATGTTATTTTAATGTGTGTGGCATGGTGGCGCAGTTGGTAGAGCTGTTACCTCTCAGCGAGAAGGTCACCGGATCAAATCCCAGCTGTGTGCCTTTCTTCAATCGCCATTGAATCTAAATAATGAATCTGTACTTGATATTTTCCAACAGATAAAACTGTTGCTTTAAACCAGCCATTAAAAAATAATACTTCTAAAATTTTAAGGGCGTGGCTGGTAGTGAGAAAACCACTGAATACCCTCACCCAGCTCTGTAGTCCCACTCAGCTAAGAAATGTTCAGTAATTATTTTTCATTTTCTGTTCTGCAAATCTGCAGCGCACATTCAGTCTCTGTGGTTCAATCAACCTCATTTCCAGCTCCAATAAGCAGCTGTTTTCATTGGAAAAAAGCTCCGATAAACCCAATGTGTGCTATCAGCCAGGCACAAAGTGACTCTAACAAGTGCAATATATTTCACCAGGGAGCTACCGCAGTCCAAAACAATCATTAAAATGAGTGTGTACCGGACCTACTTCATTAAGTAGCTGGAGGCACATTTCTGGAAATGAATGTTCATATTGCTGCAGGTCTGCTGTACTTCTTAATAAGCAATTGTTTCCCACCATGTTCTCCATCACGCTGCAAGCTCATTCTTTTGGGAGAAGGGGTGTGTCTTTGAGATTAATTTATTGACCGAAACCTTTAATTGTTATCCGCAAAGACTTAGTAACCAGCCTCCAGCTCTTTACACGTGTACATTAGCTTGCTCTGAGCAAGTAAACTTCACCAGCACATGTTAATGAAAGCAATAACTGAGGACTAGTATTAATGTCTAGCCATTTTATAAATACTTCTGTTGACTCTTGATTTTAACCGTAAAAGTATGCCTGGTCATTACTGAGCCACAAGACCTTCAGATGTCCTGCACCGTGCTTCCTATCAATACAGGTCAATAAAAGAACTTGCATTTAGCGTTTAACACCGCCATCTGTTAAGCAAATGACGCTACCAATAACAGTATGGGTTCATTATGTAAACAAGATTACAGAAGTCCCTCGTTTAGTGCGGTGGATCCGTACCCTGAGGCCTCGCGATAAGTGAAAAACCGCAAAGTAGGAATAGTAGTACAAGTAGTACTTTGTTATTATAGTATATATATACACAATATATATACAGTATATAT
>JBBPBX010004587.1:0-10335 GCA_038048925.1 Garcialebias charrua | reverse complement strand
CCGTCACGTTGTAGCGCATTTGGGTGTTCTAATATCAGCAGTGAACAAGTGAGCCTTCACAAATTCCCAAAAGATGAGAAACTTTGCCTAGAATGGAAGTACAGAGAACTTGTGACCGATGGGTTCCTACTGATAGTCCTATGTCTGCAGCGACCATCTTACTGCCTATCAGGTAACATCTGTTGTTTGTTTTTATTCGGGGAGAGTCTATTAATGACAGTTTTGGATGATTTACTGTTTAAAAAAGATATATGTCAGACGTGACCTGGACTATCTGCCGACAGCTGCTAACAGACATTAGCATAGATCCCGAGTCAACACGAAGGCTATTTATGTATTTTTAAATTATGTCGGCGCGATCAGGTAACATCTGTTGTTTGTTTTTATTTGGGGAGAGTCTATTAATGACAGTTTTGGATGATTTACTGTTTAAAAAAGATATATGTCAGACGTGACCTGGACTATCTGCCGACAGCTGCTAACAGACATTAGCATAGATCCCGAGTCAACACGAAGGCTATTTATGTATTTTTAAATTATGTCGGCGCGATCAGGTAACATCTGTTGTTTGTTTTTATTTGGGGAGAGTCTATTAATGACAGTTTTGGATGATTTACTGTTTAAAAAAGATATATGTCAGACGTGACCTGGACTATCTGCCGACAGCTGCTAACAGACATTAGCATAGATCCCGAGTCAACACGAAGGCTATTTATGTATTTTTAAATTATGTCGGCGTGATTAGGTAACATCTGTTGTTTGTTTTTATTTGGGGAGAGTCTATTAATGAGAGTTTTGGATAAATTACAATCTTAAAATGATATATTTCAGATGCAACCTGGACCGTGTAAACAGATAGCTGCTATCAATATTAGCCTAGATCCCGAGTCAACACGGAGTGCTATTTATGTATTTTTAAATTATGTCGGCGCGATCAAGTAACATCAGTATGTGTTTTTATTCATGGAGGGTTTATTAATGAGAGCTTTGGATGATTTACTGTCTTAAAATGATAGATCTCAAACGCAATCGGACATGCTCAAAGCCACGAAGCTCCCTGCACGTTTTTTTAAAGCTGAATCGTAAAAGTTAATAAGTTTTCCATTAATAGAGTATACAATAAAATGATTTGAGCAAGATTAAAACTTCTACTGCTTATATTGACCTTCCAAAACTGAAGACAAATCGCTTAGATCAGTGTTCCCCAAACCACGGCCCGCGGGCCGCATCCGGCCCGCCCCCACCTTTGGTCCGGCCCCCAGGGAAAAAAAATAATAAAAAAAAAAATAATTTTTTTTTTTTTTTTTTTTACAAATGAATACATGTACAGTACTGTACGGTCACCAAGTACTTAGCCTATCCTAACACAGTTTTTAAAAATGAAGGAGTAAGTTGAATTGTCTCCCTTTCACATAAAGCTGTCGGTGCACAGTAAACATGGATGGAAAACTAGCAAACAAGCAAACAAAAACGTATTATTTTCACACAGAGTGGGAGGAGTATTTTTTTGTTTATTCTAATTCAAAGTCTATTTGCCTCATCTGTAATTCGAGCATCACCTGGCGTGGATGGAGAGTTCTTGAGTCTGCTCTCAGAAGAAAAGTATCCTTACATTCGAAGATGTGCTTTGAACTTAACAGCACTTTTTGGATCTACCTACCTGTGTGAGTCTGCTTTTTCACACATGAAAATCATCAAGTCCAAAAACAGATCCACAATGACTGATGATCATCTGGAGACCTGCCTGCACCTCGCAACTTATAATAATAATAATAATAATAATAATAATAATAATAAACTTTATTTGTATAGCACCTTCCTACAATGCCTTGCATTGACCAAGGTGCTTAACAGGATAAAAAGATGAATAAACTGGAACAATAAATCAATGAAAATAGAATAAGAAACAACAGCAATAAAAGAAGGCAATGGAAATAAAAAATGCTACATACTAAAATAACACAAGTAATAAAAGTTACACACTGAAAGCTTTTTTGAACAAGTGGAAATAAAAAGGCAATGGAAATAAAAAATGCTACATATTAAAATACCAAAAGTAATAAAAGTTACACACTGAAAGCTTTTTTGAACAAGTGGGTCTTCAGTCTGGTTTTGAACAGAGTCAGATCAGAGGTGGCACGCAGCTCAAGGGGGAGGCTGTTCCAGGCTTTTGGGCCGGCAACAGAAAATGACCGGTCTCCCCATTGTTTGTACCTTGAGCGAGGCACCTCCAGCAGGTGTTGACTGGCAGAGCTTAACTGGCAGAACTTATGAGACCCTGGCCTCCTCCTCTCAGTGTCAGAAGTGCCACTAAGGTAGAGACACATTTATTTTATACAGCTTGCACCAGATGACACCATCCTGCTGCACAGAGCAGCTGCCTAGTTTTGATATTTAGGTTTTATTGAGGTTTGAAATAGTTGTTGGAGATTTGTAAATCTGCACCTTTGTAAGTCACTTTTTGTAAATAGTTAGTGTAAATGAGGGAGTTTTATATTGTTCAGTTCATTGTTTATTCGTTTCTTTAAAAAATATGGTGTGCTTTTCAAATATTGCGTCCTTTTACTTTGATAAAATACTTTAATTAAATAAAACTAGCAACACATTACGTTCTGTTTTATTTACTTTAAAGAAGTGAGGAGTAGGGAGATGAAAAATTTTGTTTTTTGATACTGAGACTGGACGAGTAGCTCTCGGCAAACTGCCGACTTCAAAAGTAGCTCTTGGTTCAAAAAAGGTTGGGCTGACTCCGGCCCCCCACCAGAGAAGGGAAAAGTTATGTGGCCCTCACAGGAAAAAGTTTGGGGACCACTGGCTTAGATCAACACTTGAAATGCTGCATTCGTCTGAGTCGACAAGCTCCGCCATTATTGTTTACATGCGAGTTGAGCAGCGGCTCCCCACGGGTACGTCAAATGACGGTTTTGCGGAAGTGCGCGGAATTTTAGGGGCGTGTCCCAGAGAAATAACTACCATAACTTGGAATGAAATTTTAATATATTTATAATTTATTTTGATAAAACGAACAGAGATGAATGATATAAGATATAAATGTTGTGACAAATATGCAAATTTCCAACATCATGTCACAATCCCTTTAAAATCACCCTTTCAAATTTTCTATATTTCTGAATAAATATGACTTAAAACATATTCAGATTTTCACACAAGTCCTAAAAGTAGATAGAGAATCCAGTTAAATAAATGAAACAAAAAAAAATTATACTTATTTGTTTATGAAAATGATCCAATATTGCATATTTATGTAAGACTAATTAAAGTTAGGATCTTCAGTCTAACAGATTCTGTAACATAAACCCTCTGACACAAAGAAGGTTGAGGGAATCCAGAATCCTCTGTGTTTACTCAGTTGAGAACTTAGAACCACAAAAAAACAAAAAAGATTAATCTTCAGTCTCACATGTGTTCGCAGTTGTTGTCGAACAGAGGGCAACGTTGTTATAGTTTGCAGAAATTACATTACAAAGGTTAAAACTACCATATTTGAAAGATCTAGGTCTGGTCATAAATGAAAACTGTTCTCAAACATTTCACCTGGTAAAGTAAAGGTCAAATAATATTTCTATTTTAATAATATGCCGGGTCAGAATCACAAGTCGACAATGTTTGGATTTTTTCACACATCTTTGTTTCTCTTTCACGCACAGATGAACAAAGCAGTGTTTGATGAGAGACAGCAGGAAAATTAACACTTTTTTTGGGCTGAACTTCCCATTGCTCACCGTTGTGCACCGTAATGTTCTCATAACAACCAGAACTGGTCGATCTGAGAAGGTGCTATTTATAAGACTGAGTTTGTTTGCAGCGCCTCAGACTGAAAAAGTCTTTTGGATAAAAGATGAAACATTTCAGCAATGAAGAATCCATCCAGAGGATCGGACTTAACCTTGTTAGATTTATCAACCTGGATTATTGAGCATGCAGGACATCTTCATAACAAATTCATCTGATTGTATTTTGCTGTGTCAGCATTTTTACTGGTCAAGCAGATGGGATGTGGATTTAAGACACGCCTATTAAGATTTGACGAGGCATTTTATCTTAGATGGCTGTTTTTGTTCATAAAAATATTAAACTACTTATTTCTATTTTACGTTATGGCCCAATAAACTGGGTCATAACAATTTGGAGGCTAATCTTCATGTAACAAGCTGCTTCGTGCGTTATAAAAAGACATTTACTAACACTTCCCAGGATGTGGATCTATAACAAAGTAGCTTCATGTGCTGCATGAAGGAATTTTATTTTCACGGCTATACATGCTTTAAAATTGCATTAAGGCTGCAAGTTTGCTGATGCGGCATTACTGACTGCATAACAGCCACGTGGCTGTTCTGTGTGCTCACCACGTTATTACTTTAGGCTCATTATGAGCGTCTGTTTGGCCACTTTAAGTCACATCTGCGCTGTACTTCCATTCATTTTGTGATGTAACACTTCCTTTGAATAAAACAGAAAACCATTTCATTAACACATGGCTCCTGCCAGAGCAGCAGGGACAGGTCCTGTTGAGTGAGGGTGATGTCAGGTCACACAGATTGCTGTTTTTTGTAACATATTGTTCTGACATGCTCGTGTTTTCAGCTTAGAGGCTTTCCTCTCCCTTGAGTTTTATATAAAAAGCCATCATACTTTTCATACTCTGTCATTTCTTTCCTTTAGTTTATTTATTTATTATTATTTTAACAGGCATTCATATAAATTTTTGTAATTATGAGTGAATAAATTGATGCTTAATGACAACTAAATGTTATTATCTCACAGTTTGGCATCATTAATAATTAAAAGTTACGACTGCCAATAACTGGGCATACAAATCCAGTCTTAACAATGATGATGCTAACTTTAAAAGAAAAAAGTATTTTCTTCTGATTTTAAAACCAGATTGTATGAATTTTATCAAACATCTGTCTAAACTGCGGAAGACACAGAAAATAAATTTAATCACCTGACCTGAGCAGCAGATAAAGATTTGCAATAAAAAAAAAAATCTTGGCGTTACTCAGAATGAAACTATAGCATCATTATAAAAAATAATTTGGGTTCACACTTCTGGTTGAAACAATAGTGTCTCCTGATGCTGCTATATATTATAGACCAGACACAAAAAAGACTGTCTTAATTTTTTTGACAGGACATTTCAGAAACATTCATAAAAAATTGTGCAGGGTATAATAACGATGAACGTGGTACGAATGACATAACAGAAGCAGCACAAGCCAAATAACGAGCAGTGCCGTGATAGAATTACCAATTCCTTTTGAGTTTTATTGAGGGGACATTTAAAAAAAAAAAGCTTACGTTGTCTAACAGACGGTTCAGGATTCCAGGGCTTAGATTTACCAGGCTGCAGAGGTCGCTCACTCCTTAATCCCCTAAATTACACATCCATATTTTGGATATCTGAGCACGCTCTGTAAATCTTTGATTTCTAACTGGAGTTTCTTTTCTTTATAGTCATGAACATATTTCTGAAATTCCTCTGCACATATTGGCCAGTTTTAAAATCTGTTCACACTTTTGTGCTGACATGAGAAAACGATGGGAGTCGTAATATTACCATTAATATGGTTATGGAAACTACAACAAAAGGTCAAGTCAGAGGGGATTTGCTCTAATCTGGCTGGGTTTAATGATGGACGGATTATTTACTGTGAGTCATGAAGCTTTAGGTGTCACATGTCCATGGTGTCTAGGATAGGGACATGACTTCACATCGGAGGGGAACCTCCAACATTCCTTTGCCCTCCAACTGACTGACTCTGTAGTGATGACATGTAGTCAGGTACTCAGTCCTGACATGTTCAGTTCATGCTTTCTGATGTAACATCCACTGCAGTAGAGATAAATACACTGGAATATCCACTGACACTGACCGGGGAGATTTTTAGCTGCCTCTATGTGCTACGCACATAACTGTGTACTGTTTACATGCCCAAGTCACACAATGTTAGGGTCATGTGCATTCTGTGTTGTGTCATCAGTTCAAAAGGGCATAGAGATAGCTGAAAGTTATGCACCATAACTCATGTTCCCTGAAGGAAGGGAACGAGGTGCAACATACTTGCTATGGGAATTGCGCCCCCGCGCGATTACCTGAAGGAATACAATCACGCCTTTACGGCTAGGGCGTCAACGTCGTGCCAGAGGCCCCGCCCTCTGGGTATTTAAGCGACTGACGCCCATCCATCTTTCTCCAAAATTGCACTTCACTGAGCTTTCAGCATTGAAAAGGGCCAGATATGTTGCACCTCGTTCCCTTCCTTCAGGGAACATGAATTATAGGGTTGGGTATCGAGAATCAAGAATCGTTCGGAACCGGGACTAACTGTCCGGTTTTCCCGGAATCGTTCGAAATATTAATTTGCGATTCCTATGTTCGATGCTAGTTAGCCGACCGGAAGTAGCCGTTGCCGAAAACCAACGAAGAAGAATCCACCGGAAGTGTGCATCTGCGATCGAAAGCGTACGGGACGGCCGTGGCCATGGCGTGGTGGTAATGGCAGTCGTCCCCCGATCGGAAGGTTGGCGGTTCGAATCCCGGTTCCCCACACCATGTGTTGTTGTGTCCTTGGGCAAGACACTTAACCCCGAGTTGCTCCCGGTAGGACTGGAAAGCACCTTGCATGGTAGTCTGCCGCTACCGGTGTATGAATGTGTGTAGCATTCAATGTGTGTAGCACTTTGAGATTTTCACTAATGAAAAGTGCATTATAAATTGAATTCATTATTATTATTATTATTATTATTATTATTATTATTACTAATTTAATAAAATGACCAGTCAGGTCAGTGTAGCACTTGCAATAATTTTCTATGATGCAAAGGAGGGTGGAGAAGTAAAACAGAGTCCCGTCTTTGACGCGCTCCACTGGATTATTTTCGTGTAATGATTTCAGTAAACCCAGGTTGGTACGAGACCCAGAACGAGACAAGACTCCACAAGATAGAAAATTAAACAGTGTTTATTTTGTGCAGGTGACTATTTACAGGTGGTCCTCTGGAGCTCCTGAGAAACAAACAGGATGTCAGATGGATTGGAATAAGAGTGGTCCTTTGATTATTCGTGATGTTTTTCCTCTTACAGGTTGGATGGTTTGAGTAGAGCGTGAGAGTGAATCCAAGTGAGTCCAGAGGATGGTGAACCAGTTCCACAGATGGATGGCTTGGAGGATCAGGCACGAGGACCAGGAACTGAACCCAAGGCGAACCAGAACAGAAAGGGATCCACGAACACAGGAGAACTGGAGGCACAGAGAACAAGGTTAGAAACTCTTCTTGAGGAAACAAACAGGCTGAGAGCATAAATACCATAAATAGCTCAATGCCCCAGCGAAGAGTAGAACTTGACTGCAGCCTTATATAGTTGAAGGTCTCATCAGGGAGATGACCGGCAGCTGTGGTAATTGGCGGCCATCTTGGGTAGGAGCTGCAGCCAGTAGAACTCTCACAGTACCCCCCCCCCTCAAGAGTCGCCCCTCGGCGACCTGAGGCGCTTCTCAGGATGGGCCCTGAAGAACGAGGAGATCAAACTCGGATCCAGGATGAACGACCGAGGTATCCAAGACCTCTCCTCCGGTCCGTAGCCCTCCCAGTCCACCAGGTACTGGAAGCCACGACCCCTGCGTCGCACATCAAGGATGGTCCGAACAGTAAAAGCAGGATGGTTGTCGATGATCCGGGCAGGAGGAGGAAGGTCATCAGGGGGGCACAAAGGACTCATGGAAACGGGCTTGATCTGCGAGACGTGGAAGGTGGGATGGATCCTCATGGAATCGGGGAGCAGAAGTCTGACTGCAGAGGGGTTAATGAGCTTGACGATGGGAAAGGGGCCAATAAAACGAGGAGCCAGTTTCCTGGGAACATCCTTCAATTGAATGTCTCTAGTGGACAACCAAACCCTCTGACCCACCTGATAGAGAGGTGCAGAAGAGCGGCGGCGATCAGCAAAACGTTTATTTTGGGCCGCCGTACGGAGAAGAGCAGATCGGGCCTGGCGCCAAACACGCCGACATCGCCGGAAGTGATGGAGGACAGACGGGACTGCAATGTCGGACTCCTGGCTGGGAAACAAAGGAGGTGCATAGCCGAGAGATGCCTCAAAAGGCGACATACCCGTAGCCGAGGACTTGTGGGTGTTGTGAGCATACTCCACCCAAACGAGATGCTGACTCCAAGCCGAAGGGTTGGTCCCCACCACACACCGAAGCATGGACTCCAATTCCTGGTTGCATCTCTCCGTTTGACCGTTCGATTGGGGATGATACCCCGAGGTCAAGCTGGTAGACGCCCCCAGAGTCTTACAAAAGCTACGCCAAACTTGGGAGATGAACTGAGGGCCACGGTCTGAAACCACATCAGAGGGAATACCATGGACCCTAAACACATGTTGGAGCAGAAGTTGAGCAGTCTCCATCGCAGAGGGGAGCTTAGGAAGAGGAATGAAGTGAGCCACCTTGGAAAACCGGTCAACGACCGTGAGGATGACGGTGTGTCCGTCCGAAGGGGGCCGGTGACAAAGTCCACCGCTATATGCGACCAGGGACGAGCAGGCGTGGGCAAAGGATGGAGGAGTCCTGCGGGCGGTTGGTTCCCAGACTTGTTCCTTGCGCATGTAGGACAGGTTGCCACGAACTCCTTGATGTCCCGAGCCATGGTCGGCCACCAGAAATGTTGCTGGGTCAGAGATAACATGCGGGCAATGCCAGGGTGACAAGAGAGTTTGTTAGTGTGGAGCCAAGACAATACCTTAGATTTCACGGAGGTAGGGACAAAAAGGGTTCCGGGGGGTCCAGTGCCTGGGTCAGGTTCCATCCTCTGTGCCTCTTTCACCTCCTTCTCGATAGTCCAAGTCAAAGCGCCCACAATGCGGACAGGAGGAATCATCCCCACCTCAGCATCCGGAGCATCCGTGGGTGAGAACTGGCGAGAAAGGGCATCAGGTTTGACGTTCTTCGAACCCGGTCTGAAAGTGAGAATGTAGTTAAAGCGGTTGAAAAATAAAGACCATCGTGCCTGTCTGGGTGTCAGTCTCTTAGCATCTCTGAGGTAAGTTAAATTCTTGTGATCAGTCCAGATAACAAAAGGGGTCTCTGTGCCCTCCAACCAATGTCTCCATTCCTCCATGGCCAATTTAACTGCCAACAGTTCACGGTTACCAACATCATAATTTCTCTCTGCAGGGGATAGACGGCGAGAGAAGTAGGCACATGGATGGACCTTGTTATCCGTGGTAGATCTTTGGGACAACACTGCACCCACACCAGTGTCAGAGGCATCCACCTCCAATATGAATTGATGTTTGGGGTCAGGGTGACTGAGAACAGGTGTAGACGAAAAAAGTTGTTTCAGCTTACCAAAAGCTGTGTCCGCCTCAGGTGTCCATCTAAAAGTCCTGTTAGTGGAGGTGAGTTGCGAGAGGGGTGCAGCGATGCGGCTGTAATCCTTAATGAAACGTCGATAAAAGTTAGCAAACCCCAGAAATCGTTGCAACTGTTTCTTGGTTTCGGGAACAGGCCACTCCACCACAGCCCTCGTTTTCTCTGGATCAGTCCGGTATTGACCACCTTCAAAAATAAATCCCAAAAAGGACACGGAAGACACATGAAATTCACATTTTTCACTCTTAACGAAGAGTTGATTCTCATACAGTCTCTTTAATACAGTTCTGACTTGTGTCATGTGCTCCTCTTCGTTGTGAGAGTAAATGAGAATGTCATCCAGATACACGAACACAAAATCACCTAAGAAGTCTCTCAGAATGTCATTGACCAGAGCTTGAAATACTGCGGGGGCGTTTGTTAAACCAAAAGGCATAACCAGATATTCAAAATGTCCCAGTGGTGTTCTGAAAGCAGTCTTCCACTCATCTCCCTCTTTAATGCGCACTAGATGGTAGGCGTTGCGCAAGTCCAGTTTAGTGAAGATGGTAGCAGACTGAAGTTGCTCATGAATAGAGTCTATGAGTGGAAGAGGATATTTGTTTTTGATAGTAATGGTGTTTAAACCCCGGTAATCAATGCAAGGCCTCAAAGAGTTGTCTTTCTTCTTAACAAAAAAGAAGCCTGCTCCAACCAGCGATGTAGATGGACGTATAATACCTGAGTCAAGGGATTCTTTAATGTACTCTTTCATAGATTCTCTTTCAGGACCAGAAAGATTATACAAACGACTCGAAGGCAATGGGGCCCCAGGAAGGAGGTTGATGGAACAGTCGTAAGGACGATGAGGGGGCAAAGATAGAGCTTTCTGTTTACTGAACACAGAAGCCAAGTCGTGGTAAACAGAGGGAATACCAGTAGTGTCAACGTCCTC
>JBBPBX010004586.1:37253-72088 GCA_038048925.1 Garcialebias charrua | reverse complement strand
CTCTCTCTCTCTCTCTCTCTCTCTCCTCTACTTCTATCTCCTTCTTTCTCTTTTACCCCTTCTCTCACTTTTCTAGCTTTATTTTCTTCTTTGTCTTTTCATCCCTGTGTCCATTATTATTTTTGTTGGTTATGGTGACAATATTGAACAAACTTTAAAATTAATGATGACAGAACTTGAACAAATTCAGACTTGGTTTAAAATTAATAAATTAATGTTGAATTTGGATAAAACTAGTTATATGATATTTAGTAATAAAAATAAATCAATTGATGTACCATTTTTAATTGAAGGATCTGAAATTCAGAGAGTTCGTGAGGTTCTTGGGCATCACCATTGATGATAAACTATCTTGGAAACGACATATAAGTTCAGTTAAAGCAAAAATATCTTGGTCTATTGTGATATTTTACAGAGTTAAAGATTTATTAAATGAAAAGGCCCTTTATTTGTTGTATAATACATTTATTGTGCCACACTTAATTTATGGTGTTAGCGTTTGGGTTACGGCGTGTAAATCAATTACAATGCCTATTTTTATATTGCAGAAAAGAGTTGTTAGAATTATCACCAGAAAAAAATTCCATCATCCGTCAAACATTTTGTTTTATCAAATGAAACTACAGTATTGAAGTTTTATGATTTAGTTGATTATAATATTTTGTTAGTTTTGTATAAAGCACAGAATAATGCACTTCCTTCAAACATTCAGAAGTATTTTGTTAGAAGAACGAGTATTTACAATCTCATGGGAACAAATGTATTTGTGAAGCCACATTTTAGGACCAGTTTGAGGGGAAGATCTCCCATAGTTCAAGGTATTGGGTTATGGAATGAATTGGAGTCAGATATTAAAGTGGCTCAATCATTGGTTGTATTCAAAAGAATGATTAAGTTTAAGTGGAGTATAGAAAGTGTAAGTGATACAGGAGGTTTAAATTAAGTTGTTCATTATTTTGGAAACTAAATGAGTTGGTTGTATGAATTGTTTATTGGAAAGTAAGGGGCAGATAAAATAAGATTTTTTTCTTCTTCTGCCGCCTTTCATTTTATATATGTTTTGTCTTTTCTTTTCTCTTATTGTATGTATTATTGTTGTGTATTTTAAATATAAAATTAATAAATTAAACAAACACATTATATCTTAAACAAATCCAACGCAAATTCTAATAAAGTTTTATTTATGTATCAAGTGGAGCATTAAGACCAGCCATAATGCTCTGCTTGTGAAAGTAAATCTGTTGGGTATCACCTCAACACTCAGACAATAATTCTGAGTGCCACAATGCTGAACAGGACAAGAGAAAAAAATAAATATATTAGAATAGTACTTGAGACCAATACGAAAAAGGATTTTTAGAAAAGTTGGCCAACTGAAAAGTATGAACATGAAAAATATGAACATGAAAATTGTGCCATGAAAAGTATGAACGTGAAAATTGTGCCATGAAAAATATTAACATGAAACGTATTCGCATGTACAGCAGTCAATACTTAGTTGAGGCTCCTTTTGCCTGGATTACTGCAGCACTGTGGCGTGGCATGGAGTGGATCAGTCTGTGGCACTGCTCAGGTGTTATGAGAGCCCAGGTTGCTCTGATAATGACCTTCAGCTCTTCTGAATTGTTGGGTCTGGTGTATCACATCATCCTTTTCACAATACCTCATACATTTTCTATGGGGTTAAGGTCAGGCGAAATTGCTGGCCAGTTATGGACAGGGATACCACGGCCCTTAAACCAGGTACCGGTAGCTTTGACACTGTGCAGGTGCCAAGTCCTGTTGGAAAATGAAATCTTTATCTCCATAAAGTTGTTCAGCAGCAGGAAGCAGGAAGTGCTTTAAAACTTCCTGGTAGACGACTGCATTGACCTTGGACCTCAGAAAACACAGTGGACCAGCACCAGCAGATGACATGGCACCCCCAAACCATCACTGACTGTGGAAACTTGACACTGGACCTCAAGCAACATGGATTCTGTGCCTCTGCTCTCTTCCTTCAGACTTGGGGACCATGATTTCCAAAGGATGTACATAATTTTTCTTTCATCAGAGAACATAACTTTGGACCACTCAGCAGCAGTCCCAGGCGAGACGCTTCTGACACTGTCTCTTGTTCATGAGTAGCTTGACACAAGGAATGTGACAGCTGAAACCCATGTCTTGCATACGTCTGTGCGTGGTGGTTCTTGAAGCGCTGACTCCAGCTGCAGTCCACTCTGTGAGTCTCCTCTGCATTTTGAGTGGGTTTTGTTTCACCATCCTCTCCAGGGTGCAGTTATCCCTATTGTACAGTTTTTTATACCACATCTTCTCCTTCCTTTCACCTCTCTATTAATGTGCTTGGGACTCCAGGGATTCTTCTCACTACTCAGGAGGTGGACTGGTACCTCACTCTTGGAAGTCACGTATGTTATGTGTTATTCCTTTGTTTTGCTTAGTTTACATGCAGTTTACATGCCAATCCACTAGGGGCACTGTCATGCCAGTAGCACATGTGAAGGTGTTTTTACATTCTTCTTCGGTGGTGTCTGTGACTGTTGGAGGGAAGCACGGTGGAGTAAAGTTCTGTTCGATCCAAAAGAAGAAGTTATTTTTATTGACTAACATTGGTAGCAGAGGATGGTTTCTACAGAGTTCCACCAACATTTGAAGAAGGAAAGCCTTATGAAAGTTGGAAGAATGAAGGCAACATTTGGACGAGAGTTACAGATTTGGAGGAAAAAAAGCAAGCGCTTCCAGACAGTGCCCTGGCACTGTCTGGAAGGGCGCGAGACACAGCGTTGGAAATTCCAGTAGACGATTTAAATAAAGACACTGGAATGTAATGTAATGTCTTTTCCTGTCATCTGCGTATGTTTTCCCATACACAGACGAAATTCGTCTCTGCATTTAACCCAACCACCTACCAGGTGGTGCAGTGAGCAGCCATAGAAAGCGCTCGGGGAGCTGGAGAATTAGATGTGCACTCATAGACACCCCAAGGTGTGTAGTGGCCGGGACGCGAACCCGCGTCCTTCGGGTCCCAAGTCAAAAGCCCTGCCACTACACCATCTTGGCTCCTGAATGACTACATTGTTAGCTAAGCTAGATGATTTGTTCTTAAAAGAGGAAAAAGACAGGGTCTATGAAGCGTACTCGGACTTTGACCGTGTCAAAGCTAACATGTTGATGGCAGACTATATTATTGATTTCGAGCAGCGTTACTCGCGCATGAGAAAATACAACATGGAGCTGCCCGACGCGGTTTTGGCTTTTAAGCTTTTGGACACCGCGTGTTTGGATATTACGGACAGACAGTTGGCTCTAACGGCATGTTCAGATATAACTTTTGCTGCAATGAAATCTACTTTGAAGAGAATATTTGGCGAAAAGAAAAGGAGTATGACAGCAGAAAATATTAACCAGGAGTCCGTGTTTGCTGCAGAGCAACGGTGGCAAAAAGGCAAGTCCTGGTGGCAAAATACGCGTCAGAAAACTCCACAGCCCAGCACTCCACAGCCAGGTACAAACCCACTGGATAAGTACGGACGACGATCAAAATGTGCAATGTGCCAAAGTACTTTTCACTGGGTTAAAGACTATCCACACAAAGCTGAGAGTGTTAACAGACGTGGAAGAGTGCAACATAACTCTGTACACCAAAGAATCACCAACAGATGCAGAAATATTCATGACAAAATGTTTTGGCTCAGCAATAATAGACACTGCTTGTACTAGGACAGTTTGTGGACAAAAGTGGCTGGACAACTACAGTACTGTACTGTGTTACAAAAGAAAAGTGTGAAGACGATGAAACAGACAGAAACACAAAGTCACAGGCCCTATGAAAATGTAATACAACATATATTAAGGTTAAATGGGAAAAAGAAGAACCTTTTCACAATACTGTGTTCTAATTTAATGAGATACTAAATTTGGGGTTTCCATTAGTTGTCAGTTATAATCATCAACATTAACCTCCTAGGACCTGGCATACACATACAGTATGTAAGAGTCCTCGTCTCAGAAGGTTACATAAACATTTGAAATATATCAGTCTGTGTGTAATGAATGAATATAATATATGTTTCACTTTTTGAATGGTATTACTGAAATAAATCAAGTTTTTCATGATATTCTAATTTTATGACCAGCAGCACTTGTATGTGTACAGGTTAGTCCCATTGAGCCTCAAGGACTCACAAGAGAGACCAGTTTTACACAAAGAACACAGATGACAACAGTAGACAATAATAAAAAAAAAAGCATTTAAATTGTAAAATAACTGGAAGAAATTTATATACAAGCCCAAAACCAGAAAAGTTGGCACGTTGTGCAAATCGCAAATAAAAACAGAATACAATGACTTGCAAATCTTTTTCAACCCATATTCAACTGAATAGAATGCAAAGACAATATATTTAATGTTCGAACGGAGAAACTTTATTTTGTTTTGCAAATAACCATTAACTTAGAATTCAATGGCAGCAACACATTGCAAAAAAGTTGGCACAGGGACATATTTACCACTGTGTTACATCGCCTTTCCTTTTAACAACACTCAGTAAACGTTTGGGAACTGAGGAGACCAATTTTTGAAGCTTTTCAGGTGGAATTCTTCCCCATTCTTGCTTGATGTACAGCTTAAGTTGTTCAACAGTCCGGGGTCTCCGTTGTCGTATTTTACGTTTCATAATGCGCCACACATTTTCAATGGGGGACAGGTCTGGACTGCAGGCAGGCCAGGGGAGGACCCGCACTCTTTTGCTACGAAGCCACGCTGTTGTAACACGTGCAGAATGTGGCTTGGCATTGTCTTGCTGAAATAAGCTGGGGCGTCCATGAAAAAGACGTCGCTTGGATGGCAGCATATGTTGCTCCAAAACCTGTATGTACCTTTCAGCATTAATGGTGCCTTCACAGATGTGTAAGTTACCCATGCCTTGGGCACTAATGCACCCCCATACCATCACAGATGCTGGCTTTTGAACTTTGCGCCTATAACAGTCCTGATGGTTCTTTTCCTCTTTGGTCCGTAAGACACGACGTCCACAGTTTCCAAAGACAATTTGAAATGTGGACTCATCAGACCACAGAACACTTTTCCACTTTGCATCAGTCCATCTCAGATGAGCTCGGGCCCAGCAAAGCCGGCGGCGTTTCTGGATCTTGTTGATGAATGGCTTTTGCTTTGCATAGTAGAGCTTTAACTTGCACTTACAGATGTAGCGACGAACTGTAGTTACTGACAGTGGTTTTCTGAAGTATTCCTGAGCCCATGTGGTGATATCTTTTACACACTGATGTCGGTTTTTGATGCAGTACCGCCTGAGGGATCGAAGGTCACGGGCATTCAATGTTGGTTTTCGGCCTTGCCCCTTACGTGTAGTGATTTCTCCAGATTCTCTGAACCTTTTGATGATATTACGGACCGTAGATGGTGAAATTCCTAAATTCCTTGCAATAGCTCGTTGAGAAAAGTTGTTCTTGAACTGTTCGACAATTTGCCCACGCATTTGTTCACAGAGTGGTGACCCTCGCCCCATCCTTCTATGTGGATGACTGAGCATGTCAAGGAAGCTGCTTTTATACCCAATCATGGCACCCACCTGTTCCCAATTTGCATGTTCACCTGTGGGATATTCCAAATAAGTGTTTGATGAGCATTCCTCAAATTTCTCTGTCTTCTTTGTCACTTGTGCCAGCTTTTTTGAAACATGTTGCAGGCATCAAATTCCAAATGAGCTAATAATTGCAAAAAATAACAAAGTTTACCAGTTCGAACGTTAAGTATGTGGTCTTTGCAGTGTGTTCAATTGAATATAGGTTGAAAAAGATTTGCAAGTCATTGTATTCTGTTTTTATTTGCGATTTCCACAACGTGCCAACTTTTCTGGTTTTGGGCTTGTAAAATAAAAATAAAAACGAAACAAAAGCAGCTATATTATAAAGCAGTCTCTGTCAGTGGGTCAGTGATCAGTTCCTGCTGATTACCGGTAATGTGATCAGATTAAGACTCATCATCTCTCCTTCTGATATTTGGGTTACAAAAATGTGGTCTACTCCTACCTTCAAGTTTCCTCCTCTGGGCCTCCCAGGCCTCAACATGGTGAAAAATCATCTGATATGTGAATAACGCTGGTCTATTAAGATGAGCAGACAGAAGTTACAGTCATCGAATGATTACATTATTTTTGTATTTCCTCAGTAATTTTAGTTTTATTTTTGAACAGGTTGTATTGGATCAGGTCCATTTATTTATTCTCAGGCATGTTTTCAGATGTGAGTTTGGGAGTTAATGATGGTTTATGATATCTTAAATTATTAACAAGTTAGCACAGAGCTACTACAGAGCTAACGAGCAGCAGTCAGGCTGTGAGGTTGAACTATTGTTCACAAAGCGTATCATTAAAGTGTGAAAGCCTTCATCTTACAAATCAAACCAGTGTTTTAACTCAGCACAACAAGCTGCAGCTAACACAGCTAACAGCAGCATGAAGCAGCTTCTGTCTTTGAACATAGAGACACAGTGTCTCTTTACCATGACCAGGAGTTGATTTCTATATTTTAGCTAGTCTTTGGTTGTTCATGGTTTCTAGCTCGTCATCACTTCTAACTGAACTGTACACAGGCTGAGTGAGGAACACACCCAGTCTGTAACTGAAGTGCAACATTTGAAGTAAAATGTGAAAGTACAAAGTACACAATCCATACTGGGTTACTGCCATACAATAAATACTTGACTGTACTTCACTACTTTCCACCTCTAACTAACTGCAGACGATACTGTGGTAATATCCAGAGTCACTGGTTGGTTTGACCAACCTGTGGTCTTCAGATGTCCTGAATGACACAGCTGCTGTTGCAGCTTAGTAGTTTGGTATTGGAGCGTGTCTCGTGGTAAAATATGAATTCATGTCTCAGTCTGTGCGTTTGGCCATTTCATTCATTGCATCTTTATCTGAGTGACACCACTCCTTAAACAAGTCTTCCCTGTTCTCACAGCACCATTGGGAAGCTGGAGCCTTCATATGTTATCAGGAAGTTCCTGGATGCCCAAAGAATTCACAACCTGACTGCCTATCTGCAAGCCCTTCACAGGCAGTCCCTAGCCAACGCAGACCACACCACACTGCTGCTCAACTGTTACACCAAGCTGAAGGACAGCTCCAAGCTGCAGGAGTTCATTAAGGTCACCTCTTGCAACAAGCACTGTTCTGCAGTAATGACAATAAAAATGTAGAGAAATACATTTTGACCGTTTTTTAATGACACTGGGTTGTTTTAGATCAGAACAGTTTAAAGTGATGGTTGAATCCTGTTTTTGTCTTTTCCTGCACCACAGAGCAGTGAGAGTGAAGTCCACTTCGATGTTGAAATTGCCATTAAGGTTCTTCGTCAGGCTGGCTACCACAGACACTCTGTGTTCCTGGCTGAAAGGCACAAGAACCATGAGTGGTACTTGAAGATCCAGCTAGAAGACCTCAAGGTAAATGTTTGCACAGAAATGTCCATCATTCCTTTAATAAAACATGATCTGTTGGAATGATGGATATTTGTTGAACTTAGTCAGTGAATGTTCTGAAAGTTCCTGGATTGAAGGCCTCCTTGAAGGAGTGTGTATCACATGACAGAATTTTATGCTCAAACTATTTTTTTTCAGAGATGACACTGTTAGTTGTTTTAGCAAGCCTTGAAAATATGCGCAGTCTCATGCCATATTGTACCACGATCTGTTGGTGCTTCTTGTCAATGTCTGTTACAACCACACAAAAGATTAATACTTTATCGGTGAAAAACACCGCTTAGCTACAGCAGCCATTTTGAAAAGAGTTGGCTCCAAAAGTTGTTCAGCTTTTGATGTGCAGTTACTTTCTGAGTGTTTCATTGAAATCTATCAAGTAGTTTGAGGCATTTTGCTAACAGATGATCAGGATTGTTTCTAACTGTTTATACCAGTTTTAAGAAAAATATGTTGTGCTCAAAACGTGTTGAAACCAGGGCTTAATTTGAGCTGGAGCAGGATCCAGGAACTATCTTATTTTGACAGGGTGCATTCCGGTAACTGTTAGCTTGGATCCTGCAACTTTCAGGCTTACCAATATCAAAGTAATGAACTAATTTGACTGCCTTAAATGATTAAAACCTATATTGTTTATTTAAAGACCGTGTAAAGTGAAATTAAATGTGTGTTTTTAGTTTGTCACATGGCATAAATATGTGTTATTAATCACCCATATAAATCTGACTGATTAAAAACATTGTTTTCCTTATAAAATTAAGTCTCAAAAATCATGAAAAAACATAATTGTGCCCTGGTCTGAAACTGTGGGGGCGTGTCAGCGCGTGGGCGTGGTTTCAGCGCAGTACTGCGGCCTGCAGCTGAGCTGTGTGTGGAGAGGCAGACAGCAGAGCCAGTAAACCTGCTCTGTTTTTATCTGAGTTCTGTCTGTAACAGCAGCTACTTTTTCCAAGAGTTACGCTGTTTTTGTAAATAGTTTTCTTGTGTGTTTTTAATCTGGAATGAATTTTATTTTTTTTAAAGTTGTACCATGCGGGAATTGAACCCATAAGGTTTGGGACGGAAGGTGAACGCTCTTTCCATTGACCTATCCAGGCATTACAGATACTCTGTATAAAACCACGTGGTATAAAAACACGTTATGATTTGTACGGGTGCCCTGACCATTGCGACATCCAGGGAAGATGCACGAACGAGGCATAATTGATTAGCTAGCTAACAATGAACAAAATATCTATGCTATTGCTATCTGATGCTATCTGCGATTCGCGAGTGAACGGCTCCACCGAGGCGAATTTATACGGCTGGAGCTGCAGGGGGTGGGGCTATACTAATGAGGACCGCGTGACGAAACGCGGTCACATTTAAAACACGCCTAAAAAATCCTGAAACAGAAATATGTTTATACACAGTTTGCTCTATAACTCCAAAATTAATTGAGCTACAATTTTGAGACTTTTTACTCATTTACAAGATTACAATTATGACATTTATAATGTTTATTGAAGAAAATATTGAAATTCACTTTACACGGTCTTTAAACTTAAAATAATTCATAAACACTCATTTTAAACACAACAGCCACTTAACGAGCTGCTTGATATCACATCAGACCCACTCCTTCAAGTAAACGTTTCTGTTTCTACCCTTAAAAAAATCTCAGCCCCTAAAAGTTCAGTTTAAGAACACAAAAATATAATTAAACAGCACAGCCAAATTGCAAATCAGTTTTACAGTTTAAGTGGGTCATTAATAAAATTTAGATTTATTAAAAATATGAGAGAAATGTTTGATGAATAATCACGTTACGCACATCATGTATCAACAATGGCACAGATTTGTCAAAATAGCAACGATCAAAATTACAAAAACACAGTCCAATTTAGTTTCATTTAAAAAGTCTTCTCATTGTACAACTAAACAAACAAGAATTGAAGCACTTGAATGGAGAGGCAATGAGGATACTGGAACAAGTGGAAGATGCTTGAGATAAGCAGAGCTTGCTCTGTTCACACAAGGAGAGCTGTTGGTCAGACTACTTGTTGCTCTCTGAAATAATTATTTAATCAAATGTTTACTTATGTAGTTAAATGTAGATGTTTAAAAACCCATTAAAATTGAGCATACAGTATAACGAACAGTTTGAAGGCCAATTAACACTAATTAGGTCAATTGACAACATGATTGGGTATAAAAAGAGCTTCTCAGAGTGTCAGTGTCTCTCAGAAGCCAAGATGGTAAGAGGATCACCAATTCCACCATTGTTGTGCAGAAAGATAGTGCAGCAATACCAGAATGGTGTTACCCAGCGTAAAATAGCAAAGACTTTTAAGTTATCATCATCAACCGTGCATAACATCATCAAAAGATTCAGAGAATCTGGAACAATCGCTGTGCGTAAGGGTCAAGGCCGTAAAACTCTACTGGATGCTCGTGATCTCCGGGCCCTTAAACGTCACTGCACCTCAAACAGGAATGCCACTGTCAAGGAAATAACAGAATGGGCTCAGGAATACTTCCAGAAAGCATTGTCAGTGAACACAATCCACCGTGCCATCTGAAACTCTACAGTGCAAAGAGGAAGCCATTTCTAAGCAAGCTCCACAAGCTCAGACGTTTGCACTGGGCCAGGGGTCATTTAAAATGGAGTGTGGCAAAATGGAAGACTGTTCTGTGGTCAGATGAGTCACAATTTGAAGTTCTTTATGGAACACTGGGACGCCATGTCATCCGGACCAGAGAGGACAAGGATAGCCCAAGTTGTTATCAACGCTCCGTTCAGAAGCCTGCATCACTGATGGTATGGGGTTGCATGAGCGCTTGTGGCATGGGCAGCTTGCATGTCTGGAAAGGCACCATTAATGCAGAGAACTATGTTCAGGTTCTAGAACAACATATGCTCCATCTAGACGTCATCTCTTTCAGGGAAGACCCTGCATTTTTCAACAAGATAATGCCAGACCACATTCTGCAGCAATCACAACATCATGGCTACGTAGGAGAAGGATCCGGTACTGAAATGTCCAGCCTGCAGTCCAGATCTTTCACCTGCATTCAGTTTTTATTCACAATTTGTTTAGTGTCCCAACTTTTTGGAATCCGGTTTGTATATTATGTCTAACCACTGTGCTTATATATTCATCTTGCCTCTATACCAACATCAACTACCTCATACATATACTGTGTACATTAACTCATATGCTGCTTTGCCACTCTTTGCAAATGTCAATGCTAGAACCTTCAGTTTATTTTATAGATATACTTTTTATACTACTATGCAAAAACTCAGGACAGTATTACACTTTTATTATTTCATTTTATGCTTATGTTCATTAAATGTTTAGTGTTTTAGTGTTGGTGTAAATTTTCATACTTTTATACTACTATGCAAAAACTCAGGACAGTGTTACACTTTTACTATTTTATGCTTATGTTTATTAAATGTTTTAGTGTTTTAGTGTTTAAATGGTTACTGTTGCACCGAGGGACTGAGAGAAACGCAATTTCAATCCTGTGTATGTCCTGTACATTTTGCAGTTCTGACAATAAAGTTGACTTTGACTTTGATCTTACATTGGGTACAAAATGAACAACTACAAGCTCCTTCATACTTGACCAAGTTTCACATATTTTTATTGTAAAAAATAAAAGCTGCTGAACTACAGCTGAACCTGTATGCAGGATCAGCTGTATGAACAACTGCACCTCTGCCTCTCATCCTTCATTACTGAGGACATGAAAACTGACCTGCTGGAGGGTCCCACACTGGATGGACAGTTAGGCCTCACTTGTAGACTGTTAGACCTCTTACTGACATTTGCTGACGTACTGGAGCAAGTCTGAAAGCATGTGGTACAGCCTCGTCCTGATACCAGCACCCCCTTTGGTACACGTGGGTCAGCAGGGAGACAGTCTAGGGACGCTGCTGCAGAGTGAGGGTGGAACTTTTAAAGTGGGTTTTAAAGGTATCCTGATCTCACAGTTTCTGAGCAACACAAGTCCATAAGCCCACCCTGTTCTGCTCATGGAGACAGTTTTTTATCGGCTCTCTCCATCCTCCTCTCCTTACCTGTTAGTGAGGAGGAACAGAAAGGACCCAAAACACAAGTCTTCTCCAAAACAAGATCTAAACAATGCTGCCGCTCAGCGTACGTCATCTGCCTGGCAGGGTTTGGCTGTGACACCTGTGGAGGCTGAGCTGAACCCCTTTTGGTCTAAGCCCCCACAAGCCGCTCTAGGGAAAAAGTTGAATGTGGTTGATGGTGACAGAGGCTCCATCTTGGCTTATCTCCATAATGACCACAATGCAGTGATTAAATGCACCCCCACTTTCAGAATATTGCTCAAAGTGGTTGCGCACATGTTCATGGACCGACTGATCAGCAGGGGTGGATCCCCCATGATGAACAAGGGACTACAGGCACACCCCTTTAAGATGTAGGCCTCATTGATTTCAAAATGGCTAAAATCATAACACTATTTGGAAGCTGATTACGCTATCTCAGAACAATTTATACAGACTTGGGTGGTGTTCATCCTACAGTTGAGGGTGGACTAACGTTTTTAGTGCTGCTCTGCAAGCAAAGTGTAAACCACTAGCAATGGCCTGAAAAGGCTGTGCCTGTACTGATAGAATTTGGGGTTATAGTATCTAACAAACGCTTAAGCCTTTAAAAGTGAAACCAGCCTCCATATTCCCTCAGAATGCCTCAAAGAACAGGGGGAGCTGCCTAGGACGGCCAGAGGCAAATCCAGAGTCCTGAAATGATGACAGAATGTTTATTCAGCTGGGCTCCTCTGAAAAGTCCATGAAAATCCTCAGTAGAAGGTTTGGAAGGGGTGAGAATGTCAGGTTTACAAAACTTCTGCAGGCGTGTTGAGATAAGACGGCCTGTCAAGACCAGTCAGTGAGCCACATTTCAGATAAACACGATTGTTTTGGAGACAGGCAGAATTTTAATGACATCTACCTTCAGTCTGTGTCAGTCCACTCACTTTCGAAATGTCCAAATTAAATGACCTTATCAATGGAACGTGCCTGAGAAAAATCCCAGAGATCTAATCCATTCAGCCAAAAGTCTGGGTTCTCGAGACATAAACCAAGCCATCATGTAAGGCAGGCAGCCTGACCAGGTCCAGATTTGCCGCCGACGTCTTCCTTGTGTGTTGATAGACCAGGAACCAGCCGAATCCAAAAAGCAGGAACCAGTTATCATAAATCCAATTAAATATGTGTCCTTAAGATCCACAGATGACAGCAGAGATAGACACGTCATCAAGTCTTCCAAGTCGATGAGATATCCAGCTGTGTGCATGCCAACAGGGCAAATCAGCTCGCCTACAGCCTGTCTTCTTTTTGAAGAAATGTTATCAGTTGTGTTGAGGGACCAACTGACCAAATTGAAGTCCATAGTTATGATTCAGAAGATTTTGTAGAAGAGAGGCTCTCAGACAGTTTCACAGACAAGACAAAGCAAAAGCAAAGCGGAGACCGAGAGGAGACGTCCACCCTTGAGAAGAGCATGTTTTGAATGAAATCACATAGACCCCACAACCCCCTCAGCAACTTAATAAGGGCTAACATCTGGTACACTGTTCCACAAGTCAGACCAAGTTCAAGGAGGATCAACAGTCGGTCGGAGCCTCATTTCCAACAAATCACAGCATCACAGAAATGTGATGCCTCAATAGTTCAAACAAACTCTGCTCCCCTTTTTTAATAATGGAGACCATCACCCTGGTTTGCCAATGGAAAGGTTTCTGTTCTTGCATTTTGGTCAAACATGATACCCCCACAACATCCATAGCCTTCTGCATCTCAGAACAAATTTTGTCCACTTGTTGTGCTCATGACATCCTGCTGTTGGGGATCTTTTGTTTTTATAGATAAAATGTAATACCAGGAACATTGCTTTATCAAACACACCTTTCACAAAGCTTTTATGATGGACCTGAGATGTCTTCGTTCCACATGTGTGTAATGTGTAAAATGGCAAAAACAGAATGGTTGATGTTCAGCTTTTGTTTTTGAAAGAGCAATCGAGGTAGTCGCACAGCAGAGTTGGAGAATGTGTGTGTGTGTGTTTCTTTATACAGGTAGTCCTCGACTTACGACGTAGATCCGTTCCTACGCTGCGTCGTAAACCAAATTTCGACGTAAGTCAGAACATACGTACATACTGCACCATATACGTACAGTACTGTACTGTACAATACAGTATTACCAAGCACTTGGCCTATCCTAACACAGTATCTTACGTAATTATCAAAAAACACATTCATTTGGGAGCCATAAGGAAGGGAAAAAAGAGTTACCGTAATTTCCTACTGGGATGCTGGTGAAGCCGTTTTCCTCCGTCCATCCGTCCATCCTCCGTATTCTCTATTGCGGTTACGTCGTAAAACCGCCATCCATAAAACAGCTACTTTTCCACAACTGCTGCCTGTTTCTGCCGGTCCAGCTTGGTCCAACAAGTTTTGTTTTGTTTTTGAATGTCCAGAGGACCAGACTTAGCTTTTTTATAGAGTACAGTGCTGTATTTCTCCCCCGCTACGTTTACAATATAAAACCGGAAACCGGAAATTGTAACTCTGCTTTTCAAAATAAATTTTCAGAATATACTTTTTTTTTTTTTTATGGGAGATGCGCCGTAACCACGAAACGTCGTAACTCGAGACCGTCGTAACCCGAGGACTACCTGTATACTGTATATTCTAGGTACAGATGCAGGATAAAATATGATGTAATAGCTAGAGAGGATAAACTGAATACAGTAATTCACATTTACTGTTTCTCTCCAAAATCCAGAATTATCAGGAAGGCCTGCGATATATTGGACGTCTACCTTTTGAGCAAGCGGAAAGCAACATGAAACGTTATGGTAAGACACTTATGCACCATGTTCCTGAAGGTACAACGTTGCTTCTGAAAGGCTTGTGCACCAACTACCAGCCCAGTGGAGAAACTGCTGAAAAAGACTGTATGGACAGGAATAAGGTCAGTATTATTTGCCATTCAAGACAACTTTCTTACTCATTGTTAAATAAAGATAGACCTTGGAAATATTCTCGTAAATGTTTCACCAATTTGTTCTTGTTAAGGCAAATTCTGAAGAATTCATTCCAATTTTTGCCAATAACCCTCGAGAACTGAAGGCCTTTCTGGACCACATGATCAAGGTTGACCCCCATTCTTCTCAGGGTGTGTACGACACACTGCTTGAGCTCCGACTGCAAGACTGGGCACATGAGCAAAACCTTGAGGTCAGTATGAAATACTAATAAATTCAAAGTGATGGTATATTTTCATTTTCATACAGTAAAATCATCTTATTCCAAGAATTTAAAAAACTTTCAAAAATGTGTTTCTGATAATTGTTTGCTTAATAATTTTAATGCATATGTTTGGCAGAGAAAGAACAACTTGCAAGAGGAAGCTTTGTCACTGCTGAGAAGCAACAACACAGTGTTTGACAAGGCCCTGGTCCTTTGTCAGATGCACAATTTTAAAGAAGGCATCCTCTACCTTTATGAGAAAGGCAAACTGTGAGTAAGAGATGTCAAAGAAACACAACATGTACCAGATTAGCTAATAATAATAATAATAATAATAATAATGAATTCAATTTATAATGCACTTTTCATTAATAAAAATCTCAAAGTGCTACAAAGTGTAACAAAGCAAAGATCAAAATAAAACAAGTGATAAAATCAAATAAAATCAATAATAATATCGACTAAGATCAAAGATAAAATCATGTGGATGCAGATTAGGCTTGCTTAAAAAATAAATAAAATAAAACAAGTGATAAAATCAAGTAAAATCAATAATGATATCAGCTAAGATCAAAGATAAAATCATGTGGAGGCAGAATAGGCTTGCTTAAAAAGAAAGGTCTTTATGCTGCTTTTAAAGTCAACCAGTGACTGTGGAGCTCTCAGGTCGTCAGGGAGGGAGTTCCACAGGCGGGGGGCAGCCACACAGAATGCTCGGTCTCCCATGGTCCTCAATTTGGTCCGAGGAATATGAAGTAAATTACTGTTCTGTGATCGTAGAGACCGGGTGGATGAATATGGTGCAAGAATGTCCTTTAGATAGTCAGGTGAAGTGCCGTGCAAGCATTGATGGGTAATGAGAGCAGTTTTGTACTGAATTCTGTAGGTGACAGGAAGCCAATGGAGGTTATGGAGAATGGGTGTAATATGTTCAAATTTACGAACTCTCAACAGAATCCTTGCTGCACTGTTTTGAATGTATTGAAGTTTCTGAAGGTTTTTGCCAGGGATACCAATAAACAGGGAGTTGCAGTAGTCGAGCCTGGAGGAGACAAAGGCATGGACGAGTTTCTCAGCATCAGGAAAAGTCAGAGATGGGCGAAGTCTGGAGATGTTTCGAAGATGGAAGAAGCAGGTTTTAAACAGATGCTTAATGTGATTTTCAAATGTAAGATGAGAGTCCATTTTTATTCCAAGATTTGTAACAGAGGTGGAGAGGGGGATGTCTTGACCAGAGAAGGAGATTGTTGTTAAAGTTGATGTTTGTATCTGGTGAGGGGTGCCAATCATTATGGCCTCAGTCTTAGAGCAGTTTAATTGAAGAAAGTTCTGATTCATCCATGCCCTTATTTCCTCCAGGCAGGTAGAGAGGGCAGTGAGTGAAGATGGAGATGGGGATGATGAGGATGCTCCAGTCCTGATGTAAAGCTGTGTATCGTCGGCATAGCAGTGAAAAGAAATGTTGAACTGATTAATAATTTGACCTAAAGGCAGCATGTAAAGGGAAAACAGCAGGGGCCCCAGAACTGACCCTTGAGGGACACCACAGGAGACACCGACTGTCTGGGAAGTGGCATTGCCAAGACTAACACATTCCAGCCTATTGGAGAGGAAAGATTTGAACCAGTCCAGGACAGTGTCACAGAGACCGACCTCCACATGAAGACGGTGGAGGAGGATACTATGGTCCACAGTGTCGAAAGCTGCAGTGAGGTCAAGGAGGACAAGGATGGAGGGAGAACCAGTGTCAGCAGCCATGAGGACATCATTTGTAACTCTCAGCAATGCAGTCTCAGTACTGTGAGCTGCCTGAATCCAGACTGGAACTTCTCATACAGAGAGTGTTGCTGTAGGTGGTCCTGCAGCTGAGCAGCAACTGCTTTTTCCAGCACTTTAGACAGAAATGGGAGGTGGGAAATTGGGCGGTAATTAGAAAAAATGTCAGGATCCAAATTAGATTTTTTCAGAAGAGGCTTAATGATGGCAGTTTTTAGAGGCAGCGGAACATGACCAGATTGTAGAGACTGATTGACTAATGTAATAGGGGTGGGCGATATGGCTAAAATATTATATCCTGATATTTCAGAGCATTCTGATAACATTAAATTTCATGATATAACCCAAAAACAGAAATCATACCATAGTTATTTATTTGACAAAATTAACTTCACATGTTGCTTTGCATTATTATATAAAATAAAAAGGGGGTAATTTTACTGAAATGACTTTATTTAGTAAAGTATTCAGTCTCAAAGTATAAAAAAAATAATAAACATCTGCCTTCTGTTATTTAGATTGAAAAAGTCTGCACAAAATATAGATCAACAAAAACCACCACAAAAACTAAAGTGCAGGTGCAGTTTCCCAAAATAACTACCGGTAAATAAAATGAAGCTTAAAGCTGCTGTCTGCAATTTCTGTATGACCAAAACACTTAGAAAAATTTTGAACAGGGAAAGCCTTCTGCTCCCTCCCCCTTGCTCTCTGGCTGACCTGCAACTCCTTAGCTCCTCCTCCTCCCAGCACTGCAGGCTGGGACAGGCGGGGGATGAGCTGCGTGAAGCTGACACCCCACCCACATGAACAAAACTCTGTTTTTATTGGCTGGTTAAAAAAACTCTGTTTTTATTGGTTGGTTAACGGCTGGTCACTGGGTTTTTATAAATGCTGTTATTACTACCGGGAGACGCCAGAGGACTATAGTTTTTTTCAGAGATTACCTGTCAAACATCTATCTATCATAAAATAGTGGCAGAGTGAAGAAATATGTTTAAAAAATAACTTACATACTGATCCTTTAAGATCTGTTGAGCTTAAATGAAACGTACAACAAAATATATGTTGCCTTTAAATGAGCTATAGCTTCCAGAACTTGTAACAAGCTGACCCTGAAACTTGTTGGTGTTTCAGCTTCTGTTCCTGCAGGAATGATCCATTCCTCTGATTAATTTTTCTAACTGATCTGTCTCTGATCACCTGCCTCTTGGTTCGTGGACCGACTGTGGAAGTCAAGAGACAGTTGAGCTGTTTAGTGCCGGGGAGACGCAGCCCGCACCGGCAGCTCAGAGCGAGGTGGGGGGAGGGAGGAACAGTTGAGCTGGCTGTACCTGCAGTTTAGAACTGGATGGAGAGAAGCTGAGACGCACGTTGTTTGTTTTTAGCATTTTAGCGAGCTAGTATTGCGCGCAAATAATTAGTAGGGGTTAAACAAGTACATACTTTTTAAACTCAACATTGACATAAATAAAGCTCGAGTAGAACTCGAGTAGTTGATGATGTCATAGGATCTTAAGATGCAAAAAATAAATAAATAAATAAAAAGGCAAACAAAAGTCATTAAATATTTACTAAGAAAAGACCAACAAAACATTGGGAGTGTATATTATGCTGGATTCTGCAGATAAGTCACAGGGAAACAAAAACTATTGGTTATTATTATTAAGCTGCAAAAGTGAAAGAAACGTGCGGCACGTCAAAAATGAAACAAAAACAGTGGGTCAGTCGACCACCGCCCGCGGTGCTGCGCATTAGATTTAGTTTTTGAGATAATTATTTTAATAGGTTTTTTAATAGGTTTAGAGATTCATATTTTTTGCTTTTTGTTTGTGAAACAAGGTCAGTGGAAGCTGGTTCTGGTTCGGTCGATTGGACCCGGTGTTGCACCTTATTCTGTGACCTGCAACAGTGTATGGAACACCACCCCCTATGGTCACAATATACGGTGGTCACAGAATTTGGTGTAACACCGGTTCGCAACGCGCTCCAAAGAGGAAGTTTATTCCTTTTCTGTTCTGTAACTGTGACGTGATGACGTCACTACGAATACTCGATGTGAAATAAAAAAACTTGATAGATGTCCTAGGAATCGATGTGTCGATTACTCAAGTAGTCTGTTAAAGCCCTACTAATTAGTGTTACATCACCGACAGGTGGAGGAGGGTGTGCAGTTCGGTTTGATCATTCGCCACACTCGGTTGTTAAGGGGGCGGGGCGCCCTGACGTATTACGTCATGAAATTAGCATATCATGATTTATTTTTTTTTTGCCCGGGCAAGCTTTTTTTACCGGTATTATTGTGAACGATATGATATAGCCAGCCCTATAATGTAATAATACATAATGCAATACAGTATATAATTATCTACTGCTACAACAATGCACTGATGGATCTAATATATAAACTGAGCATCCAGAAAGTATTCACTGTGCTTTACTATTTAGACTATATATATAATGTGATTGTCGGGCTTTAGAATGAACATACAGGTATTTCTTTTCATTCATTCAACCTTTATTTAAACAAATTAGTCACATTGAGCCTCGAAGACTCATTTACAAGTGAAACCTGTTTGGACAGACAATAAAAGTGGTGAAAAATGACACATAGGGTTTGGAGACAAAAAAAATTCCTAACACACTTTTGACCTTTGTTTGAAGGTCAAAAATGTCCATCCATCTATCCATCCATCCATTCTCTTCCGCTTATCCGGGGTCGGGTCGCGGGGGTAGTAACCTAAGTAGGGAGGCCCAGACCAGCCGAGAAATATAGTCCCTCCAGCGTTTCCTGGGTCTTCCTCTGGGTCTCCTCCCGGTGGGACGTGCCCAGAACACCTCACCAGGGAGGCGTCCAGGAGGCATCCTAACCAGATGCCCGAGCCACCTCAACTGGCTCCTCTCGATGTGGAGAAGCAGCGGCTCTACTCTGAGTCCCTCCCGGATGACTGAGCTTCTCACCCTATCTCTAAGGGAGAGTCCAGACACCCTGCGGAGAAAACTCATTCGGCCGCCTGTATCCGTGATCTCGTTCTTTCGGTCACAACCCAAAGCTCATGACCATAAATGATGGTAGAAATGTAGATTGACTGGTAAATTGAGAGCTTCGCTTTTTGACTCAGCTCTCTATTCACCACGACAGACTGGTACAGCGCCGCTTCACTACTGACGCTGCACCTATCCGCCTATCAATCTCACGCTCCTTTTTTCCCCTCATTTGTGAACAAAAACCCGAAATACTTAAACTCCTCCACTTGGGACAGGACCTCCTCCCCGACCCGGAGAGGGCACTCTACACTTTTCTGGCTCAAGACCATGGCCTCAGATTTGGAGGAGCTGATCCTCATCCTGGCCGCATCACACTCGGCTGCAAACCGCTCCAGCGAATGCTGTAGATCACATATTTCAGAGTGGCGACCCGCGGGCCAGATTCGGCCCACGAAGTAATTATTAATGCCCCCCTGGATGATATTTAATAACTATTAGAGCTGGCCCGCAGGCTACAGCCGCCGGCTGGTGTTTTGCATACGGCACGGGGTCGATCCGATCCGGTATCGGACTCCATTACCAGCATAGTTTACTTATTTTCCGATCCATGATGCAGTTGGCTTCAAACTATGGAAAGGATTTTCTGAACGGAGTCGTGTCTCATGAACCCAGAGTAATAAGACCCGCCTCAAATTCAGGAAATCCATTCCATAGTTTGCAGCCAGCTACAGCGTGCGGACTGGGTGAGTAGCATTTTAGCTAACAGCTAGCCAACTTTTCATCATAACATATGCGATGTGTGGAAGTATTTTACACTAAATACCATAAGATAGTAACGTGCAATGTCTGCAGAGCTATAGCATCACATTAAACCGCCGTCAAGTTAGTTCAGCGGGACGACACTCTTGCTGAACCGAAACAGCAGCACGACCCAGCCGCGTCCCCATCTCGGATTGCGGGACAGGCTGAGTTTAAACTCTCCCCGTCCCTCAAGAAGTTGCTAAACTTTAGCAACTTCTCATTCGAGCTCCATGTCTTCAGCGGTGTGTTTTTCTTGTTCAACCGCGGCAAACTGCGTCCACTCCGACCTGCTGTCTGACTATCTTGTAGGAGGGACAAGCTGACAGCGACTGACCGAAATCAGAGCGCCCCAGATTGAACAAGAAAAACACACCGTTGAAGCCACAGAGCTCAAATGTTCACCGAGAAGTTGCTAAACTTCATCATAATTAATGACCAACAGCTATCAGCTGTAGAAAATGAAAGATTTCACAGCTTGATACTTGCAGCCAACAGTAAACAATCTTAAAAAAAGGCATATTAATTAAAAGTCATACGAAAACTGTATTTAAAAAAACTGAAACATAAACCGCTGCATTATAAAACAATGTAAAATACTAAAAGCAGGAACATGTCTGTGTTGGTTTATGCCATGAACTTAGCAGATGTAAAGCTATTTAATATTTAATTTACGGTAATTTATTTATTCATTCATTTAAAAGAGACAAAACAAATTCATCAAAAAGAAAACACTGAATGAAGAGAGTGCAGAAAGAAGAAAACAATTCTTATATCACCCCCTTATAATAAACATTGAGCAAGTCCGGCCCTTGGCTTGTAGCAAATTAGTTTTTTTGGCCCTCGGTGTATTTGACTTTGACACCCCTGCTGTAGATCATGACCTGATGAAGCCAATAGGACTACATCATCTGCAAAAAACAGAGAAGCGATCCTAAGGCCACCAAAAGGGATCCCCTCAACACCTTGGCTGCGCCTAGAAATTCTGTACATAAAAGTTATGAACAGAATCGGTGGCAGAGTCCAACCCTCACTGGGAACGAGCCCGGCTTACTGCCGGCAATGCAGACCAAGCTCTGACACCAGTTGTACAGGGATCTAACAGCCCGTATCAAAGAGCCTAATACCCCATACTCCCGTAGTATGGGGTACACAGGGCTACCTTGGGGATGCGGTCGAACACCTTCTCCAAGTCCACAAAGCACATGTAAACTGGTTGGGCAAATGCCCACGCACGCTGAGGGTGTAGAGCTGGTCCAGTGTTCTACGACTGTTGCACCGAGGGACTGAGAGAAACGCAATTTCGGTCCTGTGTATGTCCTGTACATATTGCAGTTCTGACAATAAAGTTGACTTTGACTTTGACTTCAACTATCCGACGGACCCTCCTCTCCAGAACCCCTGACTAGACCTTACCAGGGAGGCTTAAGAGTGTGATCCCCCTATAGTTGGAACACACTGTACAGTCCCCGTTTTTGAATAGGGGGACCACCACCCCGGTCAGCCAATCCAGGGGAACTGCCCCTGATGTCCACGCAATATTGCAGAGTCGTGTAAGCCAACACAACCCCACAACATCCAGAACCTTAAGGAACTCCGAGCGAATCTCATCCACCCCTGGGGCCCTACCACTGAATGGCTTTTTAACCACCTCGGTGACCTCGGCACCAGAGATTGGAGAGCCCGACCCAAAGTCCCCAGGCTCCGCTTCTTCAGTGGAAGACGTGCCAGTGGGATTGAGGAGGTCTTCGAAGTACAGTATTCTGCCCACCGACCCACAACATCCCGAGTTGAGGTCAGCAGCACACCACCCCCACTATAAATAGTGGTGGTGACGTACTGCTTTCCCCCTAGACACCAGATGGTTGACCAGAATCGCCTCGAAGCCATACGGAAGTCATTCTCCATGGCCTCTCCGAACTCCTCCCACGCCCGAGTTTTTGCCTCAGTGACCACCCGAGCTGCATGCTGCTTGGACTGACGGTACCCATCAGCTGCTTCCGGGGTCCCACAGGCCAAAAAGGCCAGATAGGACTCCTTCTTCAGCCTGACAGCATTCATCACCGCCGGTTTTCACCACTGGGTTCGAGGGTTACCATCACGACAGGCACTAACAACCTTGCGGTCACAGCTCCGATAAGCCACCTCGACAATAGAGGTGTGGAACATGGCACACTCGCACTCAATGTCCCCCACCTCCCCTGGAACGTGTTCAAAGCTCTCCCAGAGGTGGGAGTTAAAGCTCTGTCTCATGGGAGACTGTGCCCGATGTTCCCAGCAGACCCTCACAATACGTTTGGCCCTGCCAGGTCTGACCGGCATCCTCTCCCCCACCATCAGAGCCAACTCACCACTAGGTAGTGGTCAGTGGACAGCTCCACCCCTCTCTTCACCCAAGTGTCCAGACTTGTAGAGCTCTGAAGATGATTAACATGTCTCTCTTGTAAATGAGTCCTGTGACTCATTGAGACTACCCTTTTGAAATAGTGCTTGAATGAACAGTTTTTCACTTTTTGCATCAAAACTCCATTGTTTATGGGGACGTTTTCACAATATTGATTAAGTTTGTCCACGCCTGACCAAATGTTGCTACTGAAAGTCAGAACACGCCATTACCACTAGAGCCGTAATGTTAAATTCTATATTTTTTATGTTTTTTTCCAAAACTGCAAATCAAACGTTGCTATGGAAACAATAAACTTAACATTTCTTCAGTGCCAGTTCACTCGCACTATTAATAATTGAGGCATATTTTTGTCTAATTTATTCACTGCCACTGCATTTTGCCCTTGACTTGTGCTTTCATTTCACAACTTGTCGACTTGATTTACATTTCTTTGCAGGTACCAGCAAATCATGCACCACCACATGCAGAATGAAGAGTATGGAGAAGTGGTCCAGGCCTGCAAGCAGTATGGAGAGCAGGAATGCTGCCTTTGGGAACAGGCCCTCGGATATTTTGCAAGAAAGGAAGAAGACTGCAAGGCCTACATCAGTGAGGTTCTACGCCACATTGATCAGAAGAACCTGATGCCTCCATTACTTGGTAAGCTGTTCAACGTTTTAATTCACTGAAACATTCAGGATAACAAATAAGCCAAAAACAGAAGTCAAGCTTTACTGTAGCTTCTGTGATTCTTCAGTAGTATCCAACTTACAGCCTGTCTCCAGACTCCCATTTGTTTCTAAACTTCTAGAGAAAATAGTCGAGTCCCAGTTGAAGTGCTTCCTGGAGGATCACGCTGTCCTTGAGTTATTCCAATCTGGCTTTAAACCTCTCCACAGCACTGAAACTGCCCTACTGAAGGTTTTTAATGACATCTTCTTATCCACAGACACTGGTGACTCTATGCTGCTTGTCCTATTGGACCTTACATCCGCTTTTGATACCATTGACCATGAGATCATCATTGTTAGGTTGGAGCAGTGGGGACATCACAGGGTCAGCCCTCAATTGGTTCAGATCCTACCTCTCTGACAGATCCTTTTGTGTGACTGTGTCCATCAACAATTTTAGTTCTGCAGTGGCGGCACTTAAATGGGGGGTTCCATAGGGGTCCATCCTGGGTCCTCTCCTATTCTCCTTATACGTACTGCCACTTGGTGCTATTTTCCGGAAACACAACATACCTTTCCACTTCTACGCCGATGACTGTCAAATTTACTTCCCCCTAAGACAAAATGGTACATGCACTATTCAACCTCTGCTCGACTGCCTGTCTGACATCAGGGACTGGATGGCTTTAAATTTCTTAAGTTTTAATGAAAAGAAGTCTGAAGCCATGCTGTTCCCTCCCAATGACACAATCTCGAACCACTGCATCAACCTTTCTGCTCTAGCCCTGTCTGAAAAACATCCATCCATCCATTTTCTTCCGCTTATCCGGGGTCGGGTCGCGGGGGTAGCAGCCTAAGTAGGGAGGCCCAGACTTCCCTCTCCCCAGCCACTTGGAGCAGCTCCTCTGGGGGAATCCCAAGGCGTTCCCAGGCCAGCCGAGAAACATAGTCCCTCCAGCGTGTCCTGGGTCTTCCTCTGGGTCTCCTCCCGGTGGGACATGCCCGGAACACCTCACCAGGGAGGCGTCCAGGAGGCATCCTAACCAGATGCCCGAGCCACCTCAACTGGCTCCTCTCGATGTGGAGAAGCAGCGGCTCTACTCCGAGTCCCTCCCGGATGACTGAGCTTCTCACCCTATCTCTAAGGGAGAGTCCAGACACCCTGCGGAGAAAACTCATTTCAGCCGCTTGTATCTGAGATCTTGTTCTTTCGGTCACAACCCAAAGCTCATGACCATAGATGAGGGTGGGAACGTAGATCGATCGGTAAATTGAGAGCTTTGCCTTTTGACTCAGCTCTCTCTTCACTACGACAGACCGTTACAACGCCCACTTCACTACGGACGCTGCACATATCGGGTCAGCCAATCCAGGGGAACTGCCCCTGATGTCCACGCAATATTGCAGAGTTGTGTAAGCCAACACAACCCCAGGCCAGCCGAGAAACATATCATTCTTTAAAATTTAACAAGATAAACACCTAAAAAAAAATTGTTTGCTCGACATTATAGCAAAAGTGTCTCACTTTTACTTTTTCTTCATAAATTCACTTTAACGGTTAAAACATGGCAAAATGACGTAGATGAAATAAAGCGGCTTTAAAATTACTACACGCTCACCCGCCCATAATGATGACAGAAACACCTGTTTTTAATTTTTTTATTCAAACCCGTTGAATTCTTCATCTTCTGTTTCGCTGGCGAAGAGTTCTACCAACTCCTGAGCTAAGTGATGTAGCACTGCCTCTTCTTCCTCCCCGGGGCTGTCGGAGTCCTCCTCCGCCTCAGCTCCAGCTCTAGCTCCAGCTAAGATCCCAATCTTTCTGAACCCTGACTGGATTGTTTCTTCGGTGACTGAGGTCCACGCTTTATCGATCCATCCGAGGACCTGCTGGAACGTTGCCTGGAGCATCCATCCCGTAGCCGTGAAGCTGTGCTCTTTATTCACCATCCACTCCTCCCAAACGCGGCGCAGAGCTCCTTTGAAGCTGCGGTTGACAGAAATGTCCAGAGGCTGAAGCACTTTTGTCAAGCCTCCCGAGATGATGGCAAGAATGGAGTTGCATGCTTTAATTTTATCTTTAAATTGCAGCGTGATGTGCGCGCGCATGCTGTCCATCACAGCAGGGCTTTTTTTGCTCTAAAAATCCATCTGGCCGTTTCGTGTAACACTTTGTGAGCTACACGTTCATCGTGTCTGTGTCCATCCACCTCTTCTCATTAACCGTCACAACCACGCGCGGGGGAAACTCCTCCTTTGGCATTGTTTTACGCTTAAAAATCACCATGGGCGACAGCTTTGACCCATCCGCGCAACAGGCCAGCACCACAGTGAAGTGGGACTTCTCGTGACCCGTGGTGAGGATGGTTACTCTTTTTTCCGCTTTCTGCGCCACATTCCGTCCCATGGGGATGTCAAAAGTTAACGGAACTTCATCCACGTTGATAATGTGGTCAGGCGAGACGCTGTGCTCCTGCACCTGCCTGTCCACAAAGGCGCAGAAACTCTCCACCTTTTCCGTAAAATCTGCCGGCAGCTTTTGGCACATGGAGGTCCGCGCTCTGATGGAGAGATGGNATTGTGAAAACGTCCCCATAAACAATGGAGTTTTGATGCAAAAAGTGAAAAACTGTTCATTCAAGCACTATTTCAAAAGGGTAGTCTCAATGAGTTACAAGGACTCATTTACAAGAGAAACCTGTTAATCATCTTCAGAGCTCTACAAGTCTGGACACTTGGGTGAAGAGAAGGGCGGAGCTGTCCACTGACCACTACCTAGTGGTGAGTTGGCTCTGATGGTGGGGGAGAGGATGCCGGTCAGACCTGGCAGGGCCAAACGTATTGTGAGGGTCTGCTGGGAACATCGGGCACAGTCTCCCATGAGACGGAGCTTTAACTCCCACCTACGGGAGAGCTTTGAACACGTTCCAGGGGAGGTGGGGGACATTGAGTGCAAGTGTATCATGTTCCACGCCTCTATTGTCGAGGCGGCTTATCGGAGCTGTGACCACAAGGTTGTTGGTGCCTGTCGTGATGGTAACCCTCGAACCCAGTGGTGAAAACCGGCAGTGATGGATGCTGTCAGGCTGAAGAAGGAGTCCTATCTGGCCTTTTTGGCCTGTGGGACTCCAGAAGCAGCTGATGGGTACCGGCAGTCCAAGCAACATGCAGCTCGGGTGGTCACTGATGCCTGGTCCCCACTGCACAACTCGAAACGCGCCTGCCGTCCCCTTTTGGCCGCTTGTCAGGGTCCCACCAAACCACTGAAGACCGTCTGATGACGTACACTAGGGGGTAGCAGAGAGGAGGGGTCTAGCTCGTCTTCCGGGTTCAGTTGTTGTGTTAACTGCACCTCGGACGGTCTTTGATGAGATTAAAACGTTTTTTTTTATGTTTGGGGTGATCTACACTGGAGAGAACAGCAGCCTGTCAGCAGCAACTGTAAAAATGCCACGTTTCTTACCGGAGTTTGGTTCCAATTCATGGAGGGTCGATCCGGTAAGTTTAAAAAGTCCAAAAAAAGTCCCGTTGTGGTTGTGTAATCAGATAGCAGAGGCTCTCCCGACTGTTTGCCGGATGCGTCGAGCCTCCAGAGATCAACATTTGGGACGTCGGCGGCTCGACGGCTAGGTTGCTTTGGACGCGCGCGTGCCCGCGAAGGGAACTTCAGGCTGCCGCCGCGCCGCTTCGATCACTCGAATCGCGCCGCTTCCCTGGTCGCCGTGACTCCACGCGTCTCCTCATAGACTTTGAATGTAAACCGGCCGCTTCAGCCGCCCGAAATCGGGGCAGTGGGTACCAGGCATCAGGCAAAAACTCGGGTGTGGGAGGAGTTCGGAAAGGCCATGGAGAATGACTTCCATATGGTTTTGAGGCGATTCTGGTCAACCATCTGGTGTCTCTGGGGAAAGCGGTACGTCACCACCACTATTTATAGTGGGGGTGGTGTGCTGCTGACCTCAACTCGGGATGTCGTGGGCCGGTGGGCAGAATACTTTGAAGACCTCCTCAATCCCACTGGCACGTCTTCCACTGAAGAAGCGGAGCCTGGGGACTTTGGGTTGGGCTCTCCAATCTCTGGTGCTGAGGTCACCGAGGTGGTTAAAAAGCTCCTCAGTGGTAGGGCCCCAGGGGTGGATGAGATTCGCTCTGAGTTCCTTAAGGTTCTGGATGTTGTGGGGTTGTGTTGGCTTACGCGACTCTGCAATATCGCGTGGACATCGGGGGCAGTTCCCTTGGATTGGCAGACAGGGGTGGTGGTCCCCTATTCAAAAACGGGGACCGTAGAGTGTGTTCCAATTATAGGGGGATCACACTCTTAAACCTCCCTGGTAAGGTCTATTCAGGGGTTCTGGTGAGGAGGGTCCGTCGGATAGTTGAACCTCGGATTCAGGAGGAGCAGTGTGGTTTTCGTCCTGGTCGTAGAACACTGGACCAGCTCTACACCCTCAGCATGCGTGGGAGTTTGCTCAACCAGTTTACATGTGCTTTGTGGACTTGGAGAAGGTGTTCGACCGCATCCCACAGGGAGCCCTGTGTACCCCATACTCCGGGAGTATGGGGTATTAGGCTCTTTGATATGGGCTGTTAGATCCCTGTACAACTGGTGTCAGAGCTTGGTCCGCATTGCCGGCAGTAAGTCGGGCTCGTTCCCAGTGAGGGTTGGACTCTGCCACCGATTCTGTTCATAACTTTTATGGACAGAATTTCTAGGCACAGCCAAGGTGTTGAGGGGATCCCTTTTGGTACTCTTAGGATCGCTTCTCTGTTTTTTGCAGATGATGTAGTCCTATTGGCTTCATCAGGTCATGATCTACAGCAGGGGTGTCAAAGTCAAATACACCGAGGGCCACAAAAACTAATTTGCTACAAGCCAAAGGCCGGACTTGCTCAATGTTTATTATAAGGGGGTGATATAAGAATTGTTTTCTTCTTTCTGCACTCTCTTCATTCATTCAGTGTTTTCTTTTTGATGAATTTGTTTTGTCTCTTTTAAATGAATGAATAAATAAATAAAATTAAATATTAAATAGCTTTACATCTGCTAAGTTCATGGCATAAACCAACACAGACATGTTCCTGCTTTTACTATTTTACATTGTTTTATAATGCAGCGGTTTATGTTTCGGTTTTTTTAAATACAGTTGTCGTATGACTTTTAATTAATATGCCTTTTTTAAAGATTGTTTACGCGACTCTGCAATATCGCGTGGACATCGGGGGCAGTTCCCTTGGATTGGCAGACGGGGGTGGTGGTCCCCCTATTCAAAAACGGGGACTGTACAGTGTGTTCCAATTATAGGGGGATCACACTCTTAAACCAGTCCTAAATGTAGGACTGAGGGTTGCAACTCTAAATGTGGGGACAATGACAGGCAAAGGTAGAGAGCTGGCTGACATGATGCAGAGAAGAAAGGTAGATGTTTTATGTGTCCAAGAGACCAAGTGGAAGGGCAGCAAGGCTCGCAGTATTGGAGCAGGGTTCAAACTGTTTTACCATGGTGTGGATAGAAAGAGAAATGGAGTAGGGGTGGTCCTGAAGGAGGAGTTGGCAAAGAATGTAGTAGAGGTGAAGAGAGTGTCAGATAGGGTGATGTGTCTAAAGGTAGAAGTAGAAGGTCTGATGCTAAACATAGTAAGTGGTTATGCTCCACAGGTTGGATGTGATGGGGAGGAGAAAGATACATTTTGGAAAGATTTGGATGAAGTGATAGAGAGTATTCCCAGGGAGGAAAGAGTGGTGATTGGAGCAGACCTGAATGGACATGTTGGTGAGGGAAACAGAGGGGATGAGGAAGTGATGGGTAGGTTTGGTGTCAAGGAAAGAAACCAGGAAGGACAGATGGTGGTGGATTTTGCCAAGAGAATGGAAATGGCTATAGTCAATACCTATTTCCAAAAGAGGGAGGAACATAGAGTGACATATAAGAGTGGAGGAAGGAGTACACAGGTCGATTACATTCTGTGTAGAAGAGGAAACCTGAGAGAGATTGGAGACTGTAAGGTTGTAGCAGGGGAGAGCGTGGCCAGACAGCATCGGATGGTTGTGTGTAGAATGACTGTTGTTGCGAAGAAGAGAAAAGAGTAAAACCAGAGAAGAAGACCAAATGGTGGAAGCTAAAGAAGGAAGAATGTTGTGAGAAATTCAGAGACGAGCTGTTAAAGGCTCTGGGTGGTAAGAAAGAGCTTCCAAGTGACTGGGCTACTACAGCAACAGTAATTAGAGAGACAGGTAGGAAGGTACTTGGTGTGTCATCTGGACAGAGAATAGATGATAAGGAAACCTGGTGGTGGAATAGTGAAGTGCAGGACGCCATCCAAAGAAAGAGATTAGCCAAGAAGAAATATGACAGTGAGAGGACTGAAGAGAGGAGACAGGAATATAAGGAGATGGGACATAGAGCAAAGAGGGAAGTAGCTAAGGCAAAGCAGAGGGCGTACAATGAGTTATATGGGAGACTGGACACTAAAGAGGGCGAGAAGGACTTGTACCGATTGGCAAGACAGAGGGATCAGGCTGGAAAGGATGTGCAGCAGGTTAGGCTTATTAAAGATGGGAATGGGAATGTTCTAACAAGTGAGGAGAGTGTGATGGGAAGATGGAAGGATTACTTTGAGGAGCTAATGAATGAAGAGAATGAAAGAGAAAGAAGAGTGGAGGTAATAGAAACTGTGGACCAGGAAGTGGGAAAGATTAGTGAGGGTGAAGTCCGGAAAGCTCTGAAAAGAATGAAGAAGGGGAAGGCAGTAGGACCTGATGACATACCAGTGGAGGTTTGGAAATGTCTTGGAGAGATGGCAGTGAGGTTTTTGACTCAAATATTTAATGGAATATTTGAGGGTGAGAAAATGCCTGAAGAATGGAGAAGAAGTGTGCTGGTTCCCATTTTTAAGAACAAGGGTGATGTACAGAGTTGTAGCAACTACAGGGGAATTAAGTTGATGAGCCACACAATGAAGATCTGGGAGAGAGTTGTGGAAGCAAGACTTAGACAAGATGTGACTATCTGTGAGCAGCAGTATGGTTTCATGCCAAGAAAGAGCACCACAGATGCCATCTTTGCTTTGAGGATGTTGATAGAGAAGTACAGAGAGGGTCAGAAAGAACTCCATTGTGTGTTTGTGGATTTAGAAAAAGCTTATGACAGGGTACCAAGAGAAGAGGTGTGGTATTGCATGAGGAAATCTGGAGTGGCAGAAAAGTATGTTAGACTGGTACAGGACATGTATGAGGACAGCAGGACAGTGGTGAGATGTGCTGTGGGAGTGACAGATAGCTTCAAGGTGGCGGTGGGATTGCATCAAGGATCGGCTCTGAGCCCCTTCCTGTTTGCTCTGGTGATGGACCGACTAACAGATGAGGTCAGGCAGGAATCCCCATGGACTATGATGTTTGCAGATGACATTGTGATCTGTGGTGAGAACAGGGAACAAGTGGAAGAGAACTTGGAGAGGTGGAGGTATGCTCTTGAAAGAAGAGGAATGAAAGTCAGCCGTAGTAAGACAGAGTACATGTGTGTGAATGAGAGGGAGGCCAGTGGAACAGTGAGGCTACAAGGAGCAGAGGTCACAAAGGTGCAGGACTTCAAGTACTTGGGGTCCACTGTCCAGGGAAATGGGGAATGTGGTAAAGAGGTGAAAAAGAGAGTCCAGGCAGGATGGAGTGGATGGAGAAAAGTTTCAGGAGTGATTTGTGACAAAAAGGTGTCAGCAAAGGTCAAAGGAAAAGTTTACAAGACAGTGGTGAGACCAGCTATGTTGTATGGTCTGGAGACAGTGGCATTGACAAAGAGACAGGAGAAAGAACTGGAAGTGGCAGAAATGAAGATGCTGAGGTTCTCCTTAGGAGTGACAAGGATGGATAAGATCAGGAATGAGATCATCAGAGGTACAGCACATGTTAAACAACTGGGAGATAAAGTTAGGGAGGCCAGACTGAGATGGTTTGGACATGTCCAGAGGAGGGACAGTGGGTATATTGGTAGAAGGATGTTAGAAATGCAGCTGCCAGGAAAAAGACAAAGAGGGAGACCAAAGAGGAGATATATGGATGCAGTTAGAGAGGACATGGAGGTAGTTGGAGTGAGGACAGAGGATGCAGAGGACAGAGTGAGGTGGAGGAGGATGACTCGCTGTGGCGACCCCTGAAAAGGGAAAAGCCGAAAGAAGAAGAAGAAGAAGTTTACTGTTGGCTGCAAGTATCAAGCTGTGAAATATTTCACTTTCTACAGCTGATAGCTGTTGGTCATTAATTATGATGAAGTTTAGCAACTTCTCGGTGAACATTTGAGCTCTGCGGCTTCAACGGTGTGTTTTTCTTGTTCAATCTGGGGCGCTCTGATTTCGGTCAGTCGCTGTCAGCTTGTCCCTCCTACAAGGTAGTCAGACAGCAGGTCGGAGTGGACGCAGTTTGCCGTGGTTGAACAAGAAAAACACACCGCTGAAGACATGGAGCTCGAATGAGAAGTTGCTAAAGTTGAGCAACTTCTTGAGGGACGGGGAAAGTTTAAACTCAGCCTGTCCCGCAATCCGAGATGGGGACGCGGCTGGGTCGTGCTGCTGTTTCGGTTCAGCGAGAGTGTCGTCCCGCTGAACTAACTTGACGGCGGTTTAATGTGATGCTATGGCTCTGCAGACGTTGCACGTTGCTATCTTATGGTATTTAGTGTAAAATACTTCCACACAGCGCATATGTTACGATGAAAAGTTGGCTAGCTGTTAGCTAAAATGCTACTCACCCAGTCCGCACGCTGTAGCTGGCTACAAACTATGGAATGGATTTCCTGAATTTGAGGCGGGTCTTATTACTCTGGGTTCATGAGACATGACTCCGTTCAGAAAATCCATTCCATAGTTTGAAGCCAACTGCATCATGGATCGGAAAATAAGTAAACTATGCTGGTAATGGAGTCCGATACCGGATCGGATCGACCCCGTGCCGTGTGCAAAACACCAGCCGGCGGCTGTAGCCTGCGGGCCAGCTCTAATAGTTATTAAATATCATCCAGGGGGGCATAAATAATTACTTCGCGGGCCGAATGTGGCCCGCGGGTTGCCACTCTGAAACATGTGATCTACAGCATTCGCTGGAGCGGTTTGCAGCCGAGTGTGACGCGGCCAGGATGAGGATCAGCTCCTCCAAATCTGAGGCCATGGTCTTGAGCCAGAAAAGTGTAGAGTGCCCTCTCCGGGTCGGGGAGGAGGTCCTGTCCCAAGTGGAGGAGTTTAAGTATTTCGGGTTTTTGTTCACAAATGAGGGGAAAAGGAGCGTGAGATGGATAGGCGGATAGGTGCAGCGTCAGTAGTGAAGCGGCGCTGTACCGGTCTGTCGTGGTGAATAGAGAGCTGAGTCAAAAGGCGAAGCTCTCAATTTACCAGTCGATCTACATTCCTACCATCATTTATGGTCATGAGCTTTGGGTTGTGACCGAAAGAACGAGATCTCGGATACAGGCGGCCAAATGAGTTTTCTCCGCAGGGTGACTGGGCTCTCCCTTAGAGATAGGGTGAGAAGCTCAGTCATCCGGGAGGGACTCAGAGTAGAGCCGCTGCTTCTCCACATCGAGAGGAGCCAGTTGAGGTGGCTCAGGCATCTGGTTAGGATGCCTCCTGGACGCTTCCCTGGTGAGGTGTTCTGGGCACGTCCCACTGGGAGGAGACCCAGAGGAAGACCCAGGACACGCTGGAGGGACTATATTTCTCGGCTGGTCTGGGAACACCTTGGGATTCCCCCAGAGGAGCTGGCCCAAGTGGCTGGGGAGAGGGAAGTCTGGGCCTCCCTACTTAGGTTACTACCCCCGCGACCCAACCCCAGATAAACGGAAGAGAATGGATGGATGGATAGATGGATGGACATTTTTGACCTTCAAACAAAGGCCAAAAGTGTGTTAGGAATTTTTTTTGTCTCCAAACCCTATGTGTCATTTTTCACCACTTTTATTGTCTGTCCAAACAGGTTTCACTTGTAAATGAGTCTTCGAGGCTCAATGTGACTAATTTGTTTAAATAAAGGTTGAATGAATGAAAAGAAATACCTGTATGTTCATTCTAAAGCCCGACAATCACATTATATATATAGTCTAAATAGTAAAGCACAGTGAATACTTTCTGGATGCTCAGTTTATATATTAGATCCATCAGTGCATTGTTGTAGCAGTAGATAATTATATACTGTATTGCATTATGTATTATTACATTATAGGGCTGGCTATATCATATCGTTCACAATAATACCGGTAAAAAAAGCTTGCCCGGGCAAAAATAAAAATAAAAATCATGATATGCTAATTTCATGACGTAATACGTCAGGGCGCCCCGCCCCCTTAACAACAGAGTGCGGCGAATGATCAAACCGAACTGCGCAACCCCCTCCACCTGTCGGTACTGATGTAACACTAATTAGTAGGGCTTTAACAGACTACTTGAGTAATCGACACATCGATTCCTAGGACATCTATCAAGTTTTTTTATTTCACATCGAGTATTCGTAGTGACGTCATCACGTCACAGTTACAGAACAGAAAAGGAATAAACTTCCTCTTTGGAGCGCGTTGCGAACCGGTGTTACACCAAATTCTGTGACCACCGTATATTGTGACCATAGGGGGTGGTGTTCCATACACTGTTGCAGGTCACAGAATATGGTGCAACACCGGGTCCAATCGACCGAACCAGAACCAGCTTCCACTGACCTTGTTTCACAAACAAAAAGCAAAAAATATGAATCTCTAAACCTATTAAAAAACCTATTAAAATAATTATCTCAAAAACTAAATCTAATGCGCAGCACCGCGGGCGGTGGCCGACTGACCCACTGTTTTTGTTTCATTTTTGACGTGCCGCACGTTTCTTTCACTTTTGCAGCTTAATAATAATAACCAATAGTTTTTGTTTTCCTGTGACTTATCTGCAGAATCCAGCATAATATACACTCCCAATGTTTTGTTGGTCTTTTTCTTTGTAAATATTAAATGACTTTTGTTTGCCTTTTTATTTATTTTTTGCATCTTAAAGGAGACCACATACAGTATAGGTCTTTAAAATTTTTATGTTATGTCTGTGTGCTATCTTGACAATATTAATTCATTTTAATACACAAAATAATTCTTAGATAATTAATTATACCCTTTTTAATTCTGCCATTTTTAACTTTCGTTTTGAACGACCGGTTTCTGATACTGAGTTCTGAAGTCCACGCCCTTCAAAGATCTGTTTACGCCCTCTGTAACAGCCAGTATCTGTAATGTGTTGTTGTTTTAAAATTAGCTCTTTTTTTATTACTCATTTGACTTACTGTTAGTGCTAGCTTAAGATAACTTACCGAAACCCGTCTGAGCGCGCCGCAATTTGCTGCTCCTTTTAGCATGAGACCACCCGAATCCGATGCTAATGTTAGCTTGTTCCTCTTCCGGTGTTCGCCAGCTCCGCTCGTTGCACGCGG
>JBBPBX010004586.1:25814-37177 GCA_038048925.1 Garcialebias charrua | reverse complement strand
ATTAATATTGATGTTGATTAGGACGTCTAGATGAAGTCCATCAGTCTCTGACTAATCGTGACTAAATCCATCAACTTCCATAATCACTCTGGATTTTGTTCGGACATATGGCCTCTCCATAGATCATGTTGCAGTTTTTTCCTCACAACATCCTGCTGTCTTACAATTTCTTAACCACATTTAAATCAAATGTTGAGGACAATGCTGGATCTGGCAAAAATAACCTTACTTGCTTTATTTCTTACAAATTTCTAAATTAATACAAATAACTATTATCATGGACCTTACCAAGCTCCGCCCACAGGGCCGCGTTTCATTGGCTAATACCCATAACACGTCACAGCGCAGCTTCCACGTGCGTGCCGGTCTCACAAAACAAACGCTACGGTAGCGTTTGTGAGACCGGCACCACATGCTACTTACATTGCTAGCTAGCATACGTGCAGATTTTTTCTGCGTCAGGGCTGGAAAAATGGTCCTCCACCGTCAGTGGGGTATCTGTACAGGAGATGTCAGGTACCCTGACCGTATTTGTGGAAGTAAAATTCACCGTTTCCCTATATGTGAAACTGAATGCCTTGCTTGGATCAAAGCTTGTGCACGACCACAAAACTGAACAATTATTATTATTATTATTATTATTATTATTATTAATTATTTCTTTCACCAGCAGAGAAGGGTTGACCTGCTTTTGAAACCTGCTAGTTAACAACACGCGGTCACGATGAGAGAAAGCCACAGTTCACTGAACGTCCTGGAAGTTGGGAAGAAACAGCTCTGCTAACTCCACATGAGCTAGCTAACACAACGAGCTCTACTGTCGATTTCACCTAAAACTGCACAAAATCGTGACACGAAGGCTGGATTTTAACTAACACACCGGACGGCTGAGCTCGTTAGCCCTCACAAAAGTCGCTGTCGGCGTGTTTAGCAGCTAAAGCAGCAACGGCTAACCAACCACTTAAGAATGAATGGAGATTACAGTTAGCATTAGCTTTGCGACCAAGGCACACAAACTTTTGCCAACAATAGAAATCGCTGATTTCAAAAGTAACCCTCAAAACCATGAATGCCTGACTTACCCAGCCTTGCAGGACAATAGGCATCAGTGATCCTGTCCACAGCTGTATTAATGCTGAGCATGTGAGCTGATGTTTTCCTCATCAGACAGTAGCATTAGCGGTGACGCGCACGCTGTTGGAGGCATCGCGTGGATCAAACAACTTGATAACGTCCAAAAAAAATAATAACATGAACTTGTTGGTTCCCCTGTCCATTGTCATGGCTGATATTTTGTTGGAATCTGGCAGAAATGATACACTATTCGACTCAAATACCCTGCAGAGTCAGTCGACGCCATATTTTCCATTGACACTATGCTGCGCTTGGGAGACATGCAGCCATGTTGGAGCTTAGGGGGTGTTTCTGGGCGGAGCTTGGTAAGGTCCATTTAAAGGCAACATATATTTTGTTGTATGTTTCATTTATGCTCAACAGATCTTAAAGGATCAGTATGTAAGTTATTTTTTAAACATATTTCTTCACTCTGCCACTATTTTATGATAGATAGATGTTTGACAGGTAATCTCTGAAAAAAACTATAGTCCTCTGGCGTCTCCCGGTGGTAATAAAAGCATTTATAAAAACCCACAGTGACCAGCCGTTAACCAACCAATAAAAACAGTTTTTTGAACCAGCCAATAAAAACAGAGTTTTGTTCATGTGGGTGGGGTGTCAGCTTCACGCAGCTCATCCCCCGCCTGTCCCAGCCTGCAGCGCTGGGAGGAGGAGCTAAGGAGGTGGAGTTGCAGGTCAGCCAGAGAGCAAGGGGGAGGGAGCAGAAGGCTTTCCCTGTTCAACATTTTTCTAAGTGTTTTGGTCATACAGAAATTGCAGACAGCAGCTTTAAGCTTCATTTTATTTAGTTATTTTGGGCAACTGCACCTGCACTTTAGTTTTTGTGGTGGTTTTTGTTGATCTATATTTTGTGCAGACTTTTTTAATCTAAATAGCAGAAGGCAGATTTTTATTATTTTTTTATACTTTGAGACAGAATACTTTACTAAATAAAGTCATTTCAGTAAAATTACCCCCTTTTTATTTTATATTAATTCATTCATTCAACCTTTAATTATACAGGCTAACCCCGTTGAACCACGGGGACTCATTTACAAGAGGGACCTGTCTCACTCACACCCAGGGTCAATTTAGAGTTACCAATCAGCCTAACATGCATGTTTTTGGACTGTGGGAGGAAACCGGAGCACCTGGAGAAAACCCACGCATGCACGGAGAGAACATGCAAACTCCACCCAGAAAGGCCCCTGGACCGGGATTTGAACTGGGGACCTGCTCACTGAGAGGCAGCAGCTCTACCAGTGGTGCCACCGTGCTGCCCAATAATATATATAGTGTATATATATATATAATAATGCAAAGCAACATGTGAAGTTAATTTTGTCAAATAAATAACTACGGTATGATTTCTGTTTTTGGGTTATATCATGAAATTTAATGTTATCAGAATGCTCTGAAATATCAGGATATAATATTTTAGCCATATCGCCCACCCCTATTACATTAGCTAATCTGGTACATGTTGTGTTTCTTTGACATCTCTTACTCACAGTTTGCCTTTCTCATAAAGGTAGAGGATGCCTTCTTTAAAATTGTGCATCTGACAAAGGACCAGGGCCTTGTCAAACACTGTGTTGTTGCTTCTCAGCAGTGACAAAGCTTCCTCTTGCAAGTTGTTCTTTCTCTGCCAAACATATGCATTAAAATTATTAAGCAAACAATTATCAGAAACACATTTTTGAAAGTTTTTTAAATTCTTGGAATAAGATGATTTTACTGTATGAAAATGAAAATATACCATCACTTTGAATTTATTAGTATTTCATACTGACCTCAAGGTTTTGCTCATGTGCCCAGTCTTGCAGTCGGAGCTCAAGCAGTGTGTCGTACACACCCTGAGAAGAATGGGGGTCAACCTTGATCATGTGGTCCAGAAAGGCCTTCAGTTCTCGAGGGTTATTGGCAAAAATTGGAATGAATTCTTCAGAATTTGCCTTAACAAGAACAAATTGGTGAAACATTTACGAGAATATTTCCAAGGTCTATCTTTATTTAACAATGAGTAAGAAAGTTGTCTTGAATGGCAAATAATACTGACCTTATTCCTGTCCATACAGTCTTTTTCAGCAGTTTCTCCACTGGGCTGGTAGTTGGTGCACAAGCCTTTCAGAAGCAACGTTGTACCTTCAGGAACATGGTGCATAAGTGTCTTACCATAACGTTTCATGTTGCTTTCCGCTTGCTCAAAAGGTAGACGTCCAATATATCGCAGGCCTTCCTGATAATTCTGGATTTTTGGAGAGAAACAGGAAATGTGAATTACTGTATTCAGTTTATCCTCTCTAGCTATTACATCATATTTTATCCTGCATCTGTACCTAGAATATACAGTATACAGGTAGTCCTCGGGTTACGACGGTCTCGAGTTACGACGTTTCGTGGTTACGGCGCATCTCCCATAAAAATAAAAATAAAAAGTATATTCTGAAAATTTATTTTGAAAAGCCGAGTTACGCAATTTCCGGTTTCCGGTTTTACGTTGTAAACGTAGCGGCGGAGAAATACAGCACTGTACTCTATAAAAAAGCTAAGTCTGGTCCTCTGGACATTCAAAAACAAAACAAAACTTGTTGGACCAAGCTGGACCGGCAGAAACAGGCAGCAGTTGTGGAAAAGTAGCTGTTTTATGGATGGCGGTTTTACGACGTAACCGCAATAGAGAATACGGAGGATGGATGGATGGAGGAAAACGGCTTCACCAGCATCCCAGTAGGAAATTAACTCTTTTTTCCCTTCCTTATGGCTCCCAAATGTATGTGTTTTTTGATAATTATGTAAGGTACTGTGTTAGGATAGGCCAAGTGCTTGGTAATACTGTACTGTACAGTACAGTACTGTACGTATATGGTGTAGTATGTACGTATGTTCTGACTTACGTCGAAATTTGGTTTACGACGCAGCGTAGGAACGGATCTACGTCGTAAGTCGAGGACTACCTGTATAAAGAAACACACACACACACATTCTCCAACTCTGCTGTGCGACTACCTCGATTGCTCTTTCAAAAACAAAAGCTGAACATCAACCATTCTGTTTTTGCCATTTTACACATTACACACATGTGGAACGAAGACATCTCAGGTCCATCATAAAAGCTTTGTGAAAGGTGTGTTTGATAAAGCAATGTTCCTGGTATTACATTTTATCTATAAAAACAAAAGATCCCCAACAGCAGGATGTCATGAGCACAACAAGTGGACAAAATTTGTTCTGAGATGCAGAAGGCTATGGATGTTGTGGGGGTATCATGTTTGACCAAAATGCAAGAACAGAAACCTTTCCATTGGCAAACCAGGGTGATGGTCTCCATTATTAAAAAAGGGGAGCAGAGTTTGTTTGAACTATTGAGGCATCACATTTCTGTGATGCTGTGATTTGTTGGAAATGAGGCTCCGACCGACTGTTGATCCTCCTTGAACTTGGTCTGACTTGTGGAACAGTGTACCAGATGTTAGCCCTTATTAAGTTGCTGAGGGGGTTGTGGGGTCTATGTGATTTCATTCAACACTTGCTCTTCTCAAGGGTGGACGTCTCCTCTCGGTCTCCGCTTTGCTTTAGCTTTGTCTTGTCTGTGAAACTGTCTGAGAGCCTCTCTTCTACAAAATCTTCCAAATCATAACTATGGACTTCAATTTGGTCAGTTGGTCCCTCAACACAACTGATAACATTTCTTCAACAAGAAGACAGGCTGTAGGCGAGACGATTTGCCCTGTTGGCATGCACACAGCTGGATATCTCATCGACTTGGAAGACTTGATGATGTGTCTATCTCTGCTGTCATCTGTGGATCTTAAGACGACATATTTAATTGGATTTATGATAACTGGTTCCTGCTTTTTGGATTCGGCTGGTTCCTGGTCTATCAACACACAAGGAAGACGTCGGCAGCAAATCTGGACCTGGTCAGGCTGCCTGCCTTACATGATGGCTTGGTTCATGTCTCGAGAACCCAGACTTTTGGCGGAATGGATCAGATCTCGGGGATTTTCTCAGGCACGTTCCATTGGTAAAGTCATTTAATTTGGACATTTTGAAAGTGAGTGGACTGACACAGACTGAAGGTAGATGTCATTAAAGTTCTGCATGTCCCCAAAACAATCGTGTTTATCTGAAATTTGGCTCACTGACTGGCCTTGACAGACCATCTTATCTCAACACGCCTGCAGAAGTTTTGTAAACCTGACATTCTCACCCCTCCCAAACCTTCTGCTGAGAAATTCCACTGACTTTTCAGAGGAGCCCAGCTGAATAAATATTCTGTCATCATTTCAGGACTCTGGATTCGCCTCTGGCCATCCTAGGCAGCTCCCCCTGTTCTTTGAGGGATTCTGAGGGAATATGGGGGTTGGGTTCACTTTTAAAGGCTTAAGCGTTGGTTAGATACTGTAACCCCAAATTCTATCAGTACAGGCGCAGCCTTTTAAGGCCATTGCTTGTGGTTTACTAGCCTGGTTAAAACCAGACCCTTGTCCTTCACTTCGCTTCGGACTAGGGTCTGGGACTTCTCCCATAGAGAAGGATTTCTCCGGTAGATTTTTGACCGGACCAATCAGAGAACAGAAGGCAGAGTTTTTGGCCCCTAACCCACGCCCCCACCTGTCCCAGCGCACAGCCGCATGTTCTCATTCAAAGCATCTGCTCCGCCTCCTGCTACATTTTCTCTCGCTGCCGATGCATATTCTGTGTTTATATGTCAATAAAACGTTCTAAAAAAATAAAATAAAACCATGGATCGCTGGTCCAGCACACCAGAAGACCAGAAAATCTGATGGGACTCGGGCAGCCACGTTGAACCCGAGTTTAATTCTCTCGTGACAACCTGAGGCATTTCCTCATCAGCGGAGGGAGAGGAGTGCCTGAAGCTAGGTTTCTTCTTCAGAAACAAATCCTGCTTCTCATGCAAAGCCAGGAGAACATTAGTAGCTGCAACATTCATGCCAATACTAGATTATGGTGACGTGCTGTACATGAGTGCTGCATCAAAATACCTACAGTCCTTAGACTCCATTTACCACGGTGCCCTTCGGTTCATTACTGACTCCAGTTATCGCACTCATCACTGTGAGCTTTACGTAAAATCTGGCTGGTCATCTCTCAGCACTCGCAGATACACTCACTGGATATCCTTCATCTACAAGACCCTCCTAAACCTGGTCCCGTCATACCTCACCTCCTTAATACAAACATCACACAGTCATTACTCCCTGCGCTCTAACGATTTAGTCCTCCTGTCAGTTCCTCCTGTCAGAACTGAACTAGGAAAAAGAGCGTTCAGCTTCGCCGTCCCCTCAGCCTGGAACAACTTACAGAAAGATCTGAAACTATCAACATTCATCTCTCCTGGATCCTTTATGTCAACCGTAGTAGAAAATGTCATCAAGAAACTTGACCATTGCAGATGTTTCTAACCACTACTTATCCAATATACATGTCATTGTTGTTTTTTTTGTCTGCTTGTTTTGTATATAATGTATATAGAAATCTGTCATATCCTGTTGGTTTTGAACTGTCAACATCTGTTTACTGTGATTGTAGTTTTCTTTATTTTCTTTTTGATAAGTGCAAATGCCTATTGCCAATGTGACGTGTGCTGCTGACCACTTGACCAGGTCACCCTTGTAAAAGAGATCTCGATCTCAATGGGCTCTACCTGGTTAAATAAAGGTGATTGATTGATTGAGGAGGAGGAGGAGGGAGTGATCACTTGACTTTTGGCAAAAAAAAAACAAAAGAAAACTCCAGATAAGGGATTAAGAAGGGGAATTTAATACATTTGTGTCACATATAATAAAATACTTTTATTTACTTTTAAAGCTCTAAATGGCCATGCCCCTCCATACCTGTCAGAGCTGCTGCATTACTACACACCCTCTCGTTCGCTCAGGTCAGCTGACCAGTTGCTTCTGAGGGTACCGAGGACAAAGCGCAAGCTTAGAGGGGACCGTGCTTTCTCTGTGGTAGCTCCTAAGCTCTGGAATGACCTCCCATTAGACATAAGACAGGCCTCTTCACTTGCTGTTTTTAAGTCTCTTCTTAAAACCCATCTTTTTTCTTTGGCTTTTGGTACAATCTGAGATGTTTTAACTTTGTTTTATTGTATTCATAATTTATTATTTTAGTACTGTTTTTAGTCCCTTCCATTTTATGATTGTATTGTATTTTGTGATTGTGTGTACAGCACTTTGGTCCTGTTGGGTGCATAAAGTGCTCTATAAATAAAGTTGGTATGGTATGGTATATAAAACAGTCCTGCATCGCTTTACATCGCTTTGAATGAGAACATGCGGCTGCTCGCTGGCTGCGCGCTGGGACAGGTGGGGGCGTGGGTTAGGGGCCAAAAACTCCACCCCTTCTGTTCTCTGATTGGTCCGGTCAAAAATCTACCGGAGAAATCCTTCTCTATGGGAGAAGTCCCAGACCCTAGTCCGAAGCGAAGTAAAGGACAAGGGTCTGGTTTTAACCAGGCTAGTGGTTTACACTTTGCTTGCAGAGCAGCACTAAAAACGTTAGTCCACCCTCAACTGTAGGATGAACACCACCCAAGTCTGTATAAATTGTTCTGAGATAGCGTAATCAGCTTCCAAATAGTGTTATGATTTTAGCCATTTTGAAATCAATGAGGCCTACATCTTAAAGGGGTGTGCCTGTAGTCCCTTGTTCATCATGGGGGATCCACCCCTGCTGATCAGTCGGTCCATGAACATGTGCGCAACCACTTTGAGCAATATTCTGAAAGTGGGGGTGCATTTAATCACTGCATTGTGGTCATTATGGAGATAAGCCAAGATGGAGCCTCTGTCACCATCAACCACATTCAACTTTTTCCCTAGAGCGGCTTGTGGGGGCTTAGACCAAAAGGGGTTCAGCTCAGCCTCCACAGGTGTCACAGCCAAACCCTGCCAGGCAGATGACGTACGCTGAGCGGCAGCATTGTTTAGATCTTGTTTTGGAGAAGACTTGTGTTTTGGGTCCTTTCTGTTCCTCCTCACTAACAGGTAAGGAGAGGAGGATGGAGAGAGCCGATAAAAAACTGTCTCCATGAGCAGAACAGGGTGGGCTTATGGACTTGTGTTGCTCTGAGCCACACAAGTCCATAAGCCCACCCTGTTCAGAAACTGTGAGATCAGGATACCTTTAAAACCCACTTTAAAAGTTCCACCCTCACTCTGCAGCAGCGTCCCTAGACTGTCTCCCTGCTGACCCACGTGTACCAAAGGGGGTGCTGGTATCAGGACGAGGCTGTACCACATGCTTTCAGACTTGCTCCAGTACGTCAGCAAATGTCAGTAAGAGGTCTAACAGTCTACAAGTGAGGCCTAACTGTCCATCCAGTGTGGGACCCTCCAGCAGGTCAGTTTTCATGTCCTCAGTAATGAAGGATGAGAGGCAGAGGTGCAGTTGTTCATACAGCTGATCCTGCATACAGGTTCAGCTGTAGTTCAGCAGCTTTTATTTTTTACAATAAAAATATGTGAAACTTGGTCAAGTATGAAGGAGCTTGTAGTTGTTCATTTTGTACCCAATGTAAGATGAATATATAAGCACAGTGGTTAGACATAATATACAAACCGGATTCCAAAAAGTTGGGACACTAAACAAATTGTGAATAAAAACTGAATGCAGGTGAAAGATCTGGACTGCAGGCTGGCCATTTCAGTACCGGATCCTTCTCCTACGTAGCCATGATGTTGTGATTGCTGCAGAATGTGGTCTGGCATTATCTTGTTGAAAAATGCAGGGTCTTCCCTGAAAGAGATGACGTCTAGATGGAGCATATGTTGTTCTAGAACCTGAACATAGTTCTCTGCATTAATGGTGCCTTTCCAGACATGCAAGCTGCCCATGCCACAAGCGCTCATGCAACCCCATACCATCAGTGATGCAGGCTTCTGAACGGAGCGTTGATAACAACTTGGGCTATCCTTGTCCTCTCTGGTCCGGATGACATGGCGTCCCAGTGTTCCATAAAGAACTTCAAATCGTGACTCATCTGACCACAGAACAGTCTTCCATTTTGCCACACTCCATTTTAAATGACCCCTGGCCCAGTGCAAACGTCTGAGCTTGTGGAGCTTGCTTAGAAATGGCTTCCTCTTTGCACTGTAGAGTTTCAGCTGGCAACGGCGGATGGCACGGTGGATTGTGTTCACTGACAATGCTTTCTGGAAGTATTCCTGAGCCCATTCTGTTATTTCCTTGACAGTGGCATTCCTGTTTGAGGTGCAGTGACGTTTAAAGGAGAAATGAAAAGTGTTTTTAAGCTAATAGTAGTCTAATGAAAAGCATAAAATAAGCTTGTTGAGAAATTTTCACAAGTCAAAAATGTCATCCTAACTCAAATTTAGACTTTGCAAAGTGAAGAAATTCTCATCTGGTGTTTTTGACCCCCCTCCCCCTGCCTGCTCTCCGTCCCCTGAATATGACATAGGCAGTGCAACTGGAGTTCATCCTCATACAGTAATATTAGTGTGTGCATCTAGTTGTGGACAAAAAGGTTTCAGTGTGTATCCTCATACAGTAATATTAGTGTGTGTATCTAGTTGTGGACAAAAAGGTTTCAGTGTGTATCCTCATACAGTAATATTAGTGTGTGTATCTAGTTGTGGACAAAAAGGTTTCAGTGTGTATCCTCATACAGTAATATTAGTGTGTGTATCTAGTTGTGGACAAAAAGGTTTCAGTGTGTATCCTCATACAGTAATATTAGTGTGTGTATCTAGTTGTGGACAAAAAGGTTTCAGTGTGTATCCTCATACAGTAATATTAGTGTGTGTATCTAGTTGTGGACAAAAAGGTTTCAGTGTGTAGCAATTAGGGATGCAGCAAAAAAAATCTATTTTTTAAAGAATCAAGATTCTTAGTCCTGGCGATTCAGAATTGATTCTAAAAGCCCCAAAATCGATTTTAAAACTTTTTTTAAATTTTATATTGTATTTTTACCGCTCCTGTGCATTCGGCCGCTGTAGAATTTTGGCCGTGTACACAGAAGACGGGATGCAGAACTTCACTTTACTCAACTCCAACAGTTCTGGCGGTAAGCACCAAAAACACACCTTATACATGAACCCTTTCACAATAAAACATCCGGTAAAACATCCGGTCCACTGGGTGTGAGTAGAGTCCCCTAGTGGTCCACCACACACGCCCCCCCAGAACACCCAGTAAGGTCCATTACTAGTCCAGAAGTTTAGGTTTGATCAAACGACCAGAACGGCTGAACCTGGGTCCTGCGGAATCAGTCTGATGAAGCGGAGGGCGACGAGGAGGGCCTGCAGAAGAGTCCGGCTCCGCTGGCCATTGAGAGTCTCTGGAAGGAGGACAGCAGTCCGTTAGCGACGTGGATGGAGGTCTGCCCCTGCGAGGAGCCTGGGCCGTAACAACCTGATCATCTGACATAACATGAGCTGGTTTAAGCCTATCGATACAGACAGTCTCAGTACGACCCCCTAAATCTAAAAGGAAATGTTTTGGACCTGGTTGAAGAACCCGAAACGGTCCATCATACAAAGGCTGTAGTGGTGTCCTGTGTGCATTGTGTTTGACAAAAACAAATTTAGAGGACTCCAGACTCTTAGGGACAAATGACTGCGGTAAACAATGGTGTACCGGGCCAGGGACACGAAAAGAGCCCTCCTGAGATGAAAAATGGTGCAACGGTGGAGCGAACTGTGGTGAGGGAACCTCAGGTAAAAACTCGCCGGGGACGCGCACAGGCTGACCGAAAACCAGTTCAGCCGGGGAAGAGCTCAGGTCCTCTTTGGTTGCGGTACGTAAACCCAACAAAACCCAGGGAAGACGGTCAATCCAGTTGTCACCGGTCAATGCAGCACGAAGTGCAGCTTTCAATGACCTGTGAAACCGTTCACACAAACCATTAGCTTGGGGGTTGTAAGCGGTGGTCCTGTGGACGTTAGTCCCCAGACCCTTGGCCATGGTAGACCAAAGCTCAGAAACAAACTGAGGGCCCCTGTCCGATGTAATGTCTGAAGGGGGGCAAAAACGCGCAACCCAGGTAGGCAAAACTGCCCGGGCCACCACTGCAGACGTTGTGGATGCCAGAGGAACCACCTTAGGCCACCTGGTGGTCTGGTCTATCATTCATTCATTCATTCATTCAACCTTTATTTAGTCAGGTAAATCTTTTGAACCTCATGGGCTCATTTACGAAAGCGACCTGCTAAAACTAAAGAACACTAGCCGTGTTTCCATCAAGGTTTCTAGGTGCG
>JBBPBX010004585.1:53164-69360 GCA_038048925.1 Garcialebias charrua | reverse complement strand
TTAATAAAAAGTTCTAAAAAATAAAAATAAAAACAGGGAGCGCTGGTCCTGCAGCCCACAGCCCACCAGGAAATATTTAGAACCTCCGCGCAGCCACGTAGGACCCGAGTTTAATTCGCTCGTGACAAATTCATTCATTTCTCATCATTTCAGTCATGGAGTGAACGGAGGAGGAAGCGATAACTTGACTTTTGGCAAAAAAACAAAAGAAAAGTCCAGATCAGGGATGAAGAAGGGGAATTTAATACATTTGTGTCTCATACAAAACAGTCCGGCGCCGGGCAGTTTATTGTGAGACAACGCGCCTCGCGTACGCGGTCGTAAAATTTGAGCTTTGCGCGTTCGTGCCCTGCGGGGCTACGCTTGTGCCTCTGCGTATGTACGGCGTACAGCGGCGTACTGCCTTACGCAGAGCTCTGCCGGGGCCTTAAGGCTGAGTTATACTCGCGCTTTGGTCCACTGGCCCTCTGCGCGCGAATTGCGCGCGCACTGAGCCGTGCGGCTTCTGCGTTTAGAGTTTTGCCGCTGTGTTTATGGTTGACGCACGGCGGAGCATGGCAAACAGCTGTTCTTTTACGGGCCAGCAGGTGGCAGTAGCCTCTAAAACCTGTGCATATGTTGCAAGAAAGGGTAGAAGAAGAAATCTAACCGTAGAAGAAGAACTGTTTGAAATCACACAACAACAAAAAAAATGCTCCGCTCGCGAGCTGAATAATAGAACAACAGTTTTTGTGTCTTGCGGTTTTAATGCATGGAGTCAGCGAGGAGGAAGCGATCACGTGACTTGTGGCAAAACAACAAAAGAAAAGTCCAGCTCAGAGATGAAGAAGGTGAATTTAATACATTTGTATCACATAAAAACATTCCTCCATGCGTCGCGATGCCGTCTCCACGACCACAGCGGTGCAGACAGCTGCAGGCTCTGGCGTGAAGGTCCCCACCCGAATCAATTCTGTAGCGCCCACCGCGCGCGCACTAGGCTTGCGGAGTTTCAAAAAATCAGAGGTGCACGACACGCGCCAAGACGACGCGCGGAGCCTATACGCAGGGGCGGGGACTGTGAAATTGCGTCACTTTTGGCGCGCGCGCCCTCGCGCGCTGCGCGACGCGTCGAGTATAAATCTAGCTTTACGTTATATCATTCAGTATTATGGGCAAAGAGTTCCCTTTTTGAGCACGATTGACACAGAACAAATAAACCATAAAGATGAAAAAGACGAATGTGCATTTCCTTTTTTCAGTTTATTTGCACACTGGGCAGAATTTCTCCAGTATGGTGGGAGAATCTGAAATGTCTGACACATTTTCAGCAGCGGTACACTGTTCTCAGTTTGGCGAACAAACTAGAATGCCAGCGAGAGTGAACCCAGTCAGTCTTCAGAAGCATTCATAGTGAAACTTTACACTGCAGCACTGCAACCAGAACATTGAATAATTGTGCAACTTTGCCTCAGGTACAAACACAGGTGGTCATCAAAGAAACAACACATGTTCCTCATGAGACGATGCAAACATGAGAGAATAAATGACTGTGTGGACAATATGTCTACATTTTTGGCAAAAATCTCTACAGCTACGTGTTAGTGTCTCTGTGAGCTCATCAGTTGGGGTGTCAACTCCTCCTCGCTCCCAAAACCAACCCGCTGCCCTCTCCTGTGCTGGCCTCATGATCAAAGCCCCTGCCGTGCCATAGCTTCTTTTGATGCTGTGGCACAATGGGGCCTGTTGAGGTTTGGGTTTCTTCATCCATTCAGTTTCATAAAGGTTGAGCGGCCCCTCCCTACGCTACCGTGGTGGGAAAGGGGGGAGGGGAAGAACCTGGCATGATCTCCTACCTTTAGGCTGGTCTGGTTAAGCTTAAAGATGCACTCGCATACTATGTTTAATGAAAACAGAAGCGATTCTCATGTCTTTTGCACAGTTCGAGTCCAACGGCAATCAAGGTAAAATTTACTTGAAAGGAATAGAAGTGTAAAACAAAAACAAGAACACACACCTTTAAAGTGAAACACAGTTTTCCACAAAACAATCTTTGTACTGTATTTGTTGTTTTATTGTTGTCCTTGTAAGCACTGTTTTAAGAAATGTCAGCCACACGGAAAAAATACACCCGCTTCGGATGTTATCAACCATTAAATGGACGTTATCAGTTATTATCATCTCCATACGTAGCGGTCAGATTGCCCCTCCTGTACCTCCTAGGAGGTTTAAAGGTGCGTTGTCACGTTACAAGCGATGACAACAGGCTCCATCTTTAGCTATGTGGTTAGGTTTAGAGTAAAGGGACTTGGGTTAGGTTTAGGGTTTTGGTTAGGTTTAGGCACAAGGGTAAGGGGGTTAGGCTTAGGGTTGGTCCTCTGGGTCAGGTTTATGGTTAGGTTGCTGAAAAATAAAAAAAGATTGTTTTCTAAAGATTGCGGTTTGGTTGTCTACATAAAAATGCAACAGTGAATTAATTTTTTTTAGGTCTCCTAGACACTGTTTTCATGTGGATGTGAGCCTAGAACAAAACTTTATTCATAAAAAAAGATCCTGCATGGACATATAGTCAAGCTGGAAGTTGGTCATAATGAATGTGTAGAGACTGCTGAATACATTTTGTAAAGACTAATACAATTTACGTAGTTAGGTATTTATATGAATTTCAATTTGGAAGTTGCTAAAATCGATCTAATCACGAGAACAAACATTACTACAGACTACTAAACATTACCAAAGTACTGTATTGCAATGCTGAAAGTATTTAACTTTTTCATGATATTCAAATGTATTTAGATGCACCTGTAAATAGTGATGTTTAAGAGGTCAGAGTTGGGAACCCTATAGAAAATACAGCACTTCAGACAAATATTGTGATGCATGGATTTTCATTTCAGCTAAATAAAAGTTATAACAACTAATCTGTTTTCTTCCACTTATCGGCGGTTGTGTTTCACTGTCACCGGGTCCAGGAGGAAAACTTTGAAATCCCTCACCCAGTGACGAACTCATGCTCCTCTTGGAGGTCCCATGTAATTCCCAGGCCAAAGAGGACAACTATTCTCTCTAGCCAGTTCTGTATCTCACCGGGGGCCTCAACTTAGTGGGACGTGCTCTGAAAACCTCCTGATTGTGGTAACAAGGAGGGATACTTGTAAATAAGATGACCAAACCACTTCAAATGACTTCATTTGATGTAAAGCAGGATCAGCTCAATTTTGAGCTCCCCTCTGCCGCTTAGCCACAAATCTGTCAAGAAGAGAGAGCCACACTTTGCTGACTGCCTCTGTCACTGGATGGAGTATGCAGAGCCTTTTAATTATTGCAGATGAAACCCCATCCATTAGTCCATCCGCTCCCTTCTACCTTCAGTTATTAACAAGACCAGCATGTACCCAAATTCCTCTGTTTGAGGCTAAAATTCACCCTGAGTACTTCAGAAGATAGTCGGCACCTCCTTCCCCTCACTGCAGGACTTACACAGCAAACGCCTCACTCGGAAAGCCCTCTGCATGGCAGGTGATCCCACACACCCACTACACAGCTGCTTCAGACTGCTGCCATCAGGGAGGAGACTGAGGAGTCTCCAGGCTCGAACCAGCAGACTGAGAGACAGCTCTGTTCATCAGGCAGTCAGGATGCTAAACACTCTGCCTGCTCTGCCCCCCCTCCCATTTGAACTGCCTTAACACTAAAACTTTCTCACACATTACCACACAACACAAAGATTTTAACACTGGACTCTGTGTCATCAAACGGGTTATTCACTAAACTCTCGGTCATGTGCTCATACAGTTTGCACTACTTCTCATACTTGCACTAATGTTTGTATTACATCACTGCCTATAATCATAATACTGTTTACATTCTCTGTTTACATTTATTAATACTGTTTACTTTTATTACTACTGCTTACATGTAATTACTACTGTTTACATTTACACTACTCTAATATCTACACCACTGCTGATACATATACAGTGTGCTCTGAACGGTCTTATTTAGGGATGCCCAATGTGCCTTACTGCATATGCCACTTTTTGCCTCTATAACAACATCAACTACTACCTCATACATATACTGTGTACATTAACTCATACGCTGCTTTGCCACTTTGCAAATGTCAATGCTAGAAACCTTTAGTTTATTTTAGTTATACTTTTTATACTCTTTTTTATACTAGTATGCAAAAACTCAGGACAGTATTATGTTCATTAAATGTTTAATGTTTTAGTTTTAGAGTTGGTGTAAATTTTCATACTCTTATACCACTATGCAAAAAACTCAGGACAGTGTTAGTTTTACTATTTTATGCTTATGTCTATTATTATATGTTTCAGTGTTTCAATGTTTAGATGTTTACTGTTGCACCGAGGGACTGAGAGAAACGCAATTTCGGTCCTGTGTATGTCCTGTACAGTACATATTACAGATCTGACAATAAAGTTGACTTTGACTTTTGACTTTGACTTCATCCTGTACTGCAGTACTACATCATGTGCTCCAGCATCAGCATGTGGCATGGAGGCTGCACCGCTGTGGAAAGAAAAGCTTTGCAGAGAGTGGTGAAGGCTGCACAGAAGTCTGTTGGAGTCTGTCTCCCCACCATCACAGACATCTACACATCCAGATGCAGGAAGAGAGCCACCTGTATCATGAAGGACCCCACTCACCCAGCACACACACTTTTTGTCCCACTCCCCTCAGGGAGGAGGTTAAGGAGCATTAAGTGTAGAACCACTAGACTGAGGAGCAGCTTCTACCCTGAGGCTGTTAGACTCATGAGTATCTAATCAGGAAAATCATTGTGGGAAAAAAATAACATCAGGCTGCTGATTACCGTATTTTCCGACGTATAAGTCACACCTTTTTGCCTAATTTGCATGCCCTGTGACTTATAGGGCGAAGCGACATATTTATGGATTTTTTCCCATATTTTTAGACTCATTTTTGACTGAGATGTGACAGTTTTTCATTTAGGCAAAAAATGGTGCAGTACCACTTTCGGCCGCTAGGGTCCACCGACCGTTCCCGGCTCATGTGTCCGAAAGAAGCCTCCTCTGGTCGGACTCACTCTGTCGCAGCACGGCCTCCTGCTTTCTGGAGGTCTGAACTACTGTTAGCTCAGTGTTTGTTAGCAAAATAGGTCAAGAACCACAGGACAGATTTTGATCAAACTTACAGAAAGTAATCACTGGATGGGCATTTACAAACTGTTAGCTGTATGAGATGTTTGAGATAAAATTTGATGTTTTAGCACCGTAGATTGTTAGTGGTTAGCTCCGTGTTGTAACGGGTACTATTTTGCAAAATAGTACATGAACCACATGGCAGATTTTCATTAAACTTACAGAAAGTAATCACTAGATGGACATTTATAAACTGTTAGCTGTACGAGATGTTTGAGATAAAATTTGATGTTTTAGCACCGTAGATTGTTAGCGGTTAGCTCCGTGTTGTAACGGGTACTATTTTGCAAAATAGCTCTTGAACCACAGGGCAGATTTTTATCAAACTTACAGAAAGTAATTACTGGGCGGACATTTACAAACTGTTAGCTGTAGGAGATTTTTGAGCTAAAATTTGATTTATTTATTATTTATTTTCGCAGCGCGCGCGACCGTTTGGAATACGTCAAAGCGAAACAATTTAAATCCAGCAGATTTGACCATTACGTGAATTTATTAAGGAACGGTTAAGCTCAGAAACACTTTTGCTATAATGTCAGCTAACAAATATATATTTTTAAGTGTTTATCTTGCTAAATTTTAAAGAAAATGCTGCGGTCCCACCCGTGCGGGTGCACGTAGCGAAACTACTTTTTAAATCCAGCTGATTTGACAATTACGTGCATTTATTAAGGAAAGGTTAAGCTAAGACACATCCTTACTATAATTTTCAGCAAACAAATAGTTGTTTTTACCATGTTAATCTTGTTAAAGTCCTTCAGTGCAGTTCCTGTGGCAGCCATTTGCAGCAGGGCAAACCTCCGGCCCACATTTCGGGTTGTCAACGGTGACACGTAATAGATGCGACTTATACGGCGGTGCGACATGTTTATGGATTTTTCCAATTTATTGGCAATAATTGGACAATGCGACTTATAGGGCGGTGCAACATATTGGCCGGAAAATACGGTAATTGTGTTCATTTCCATTTGCTCACACAGACTCATGTTTGTGCCGCTGTTCGGCGTATTGTTTTTTATACTACTAGTGCTTAGTGTATTTTTAGTTAACGTTTTTCTTAGTTCATATCTTAGATCTTATTACTGTTTTTCTTTTACATTTTATACTTTTGCTGGATGTAATTGGGACCCTGTGTACACAATTTCATTCCACCACATGCACCACATGGGGTGCATATGACAAATAAAGAACACTGAATCCTTGAATCACACAAACCTTGAATAAAATTACTTAAATGTTAATATATCTTCTTAGTAACTGCAACATTTGAAAGTTTAAGAAATACTAGAAATGGTGTATTTTCTGTGACGAGTGATGAAAGTAACTTCATCTGAAATAACTAGTGAAAATAAAATTTTACTATGTCTGTTTTCAAAAAACTCCATCTACTGCGTCCACAACAGAAACACAACATTCTTCAGAGGTGTTTTTAAGCTGTATTTGTTTTGCTGGGAGAGTTGAGTTATTTTATCTTTTTTTTTTTTAAATACCCCGCGGGCGTTTTGGATTTGAATTAGTTTCGAGTTAGATGACATTCTTGTTCAAGGTGTTAACTTTTTCCTTTAGAAGCTCTGGTGATTTTTCGCAGGGTTATCATGCTGGAATATTCCTCTTCTGCCAGCCTTCCCAACACCGAGCACAATCTTGTCAACTAGTGTTTTGGTGTTTTGAGTTTTGTAGCAGGAAATACATAAAAATTTCCTCCTTTTTTTGTTGTTTCTGTTAGCAAAATTTCTCAAGTTAATCAACCTTAGCAAACAGTAAAATGTGGAGATTTAACGTGTCTTGTTTTACTGTTTTAATCTGCTTGTTGACTTAGCAAAACAGTTCTGAATGATTTGATTTAATATTCTGTGAGTTTGTGAGTGGTGGCGCAGAGGTTAGAGAAGGTGAGCCTGCGTAAGGTCGCTGGTTTGAGCCCCCAGACCAAAAACTTTAAAATGTGGGTGGGAAAGGTGAAGCACACACACCTGCCTCCACCCTAATTTGCCTCTGGGCCCTTGAGCAATCTGCTCCCCTAGGTGCCCAGATGGCAGCTCTCTGCTCCACACAGAGGGCTGTGGTAGCTCGGTGGTCCATGGTTGTGTCAGGAAGGGCACCTGGCGTAAAAACAATCACCAAGTCTTTGAGCAAACTAGTTCACTGTGGCGACCGCGGAGGAAAGACGAAGATTCAGGGAGTTTGTGGTTCGGCAAAAACATTAAACCTAAAAAAAAAATTCATTAAAATTATTTACAGAACTATCTTTTCCCAAGTAGCTTTGCATAAAATGAAAGGAGGTCAAACATTGTTTGAGCATTTCCTTTAACTTGAAATTTAGTAATCTATTGGCACAATAGGCCGTTATGTCTGAAGATAAAAAATAAAAATACAAGGCTGAAAACAAAGCTCTGTTGTTACAACAAAATGTGTTTTGTTGAAGATACTACTTACCGGTTAAGCTAAAGCAATGTTTAGGTTCGGATTCTCTGAAATAATATATTGTTGCTCTTCGTGTGGTCACACCACTGACAAAGTATCATCTTTCCTTTTTTTGGAAAGTTGCATGACCTCTTGCATCACCGCATTGTTTCAGTGACTGTTGACCTGGTGCAATAATTGTGTGCAGATAAAACAAAACATTAACAAATGCATATATGTTGTATATTTACTTAACATTATCTTGCAGACCCGTGGAGGAGTTGCACAGACAAATAACGCCACTTCATTAGGGGTTGAAATGCCATTTATATACAAAATATTTTGTTTTGCTTCATTGCACCAATCTTAACGTTTTATTTAACGGTCACTAAAACAATCTACGATAAACAATTAGATGCACCTCTTGTAGAATACATGGCATGTCATTATCGCACGCCGCCATGTAAGCAGGCGATCATGAGAGCCTGTATCTGTATGAATGTGGCTGTTTATATGTTTATGTATACCACTCTATTAGCAAAATCTGCATAGTTTATAGCAGGGGTTCCCAACACTGGTCCTTGAGGAACACCATCCTGCATATTTTAGTTGTTTCTCTGCTCTGACACACCTGATTTTAATAAATGGATGACTAACAGGCTTCTGAAGAACTTGAGGAAGTAATTAAATCACTGAATCAGATGTGTTGGAGCAGGGAAACAACTAAAATATGCAGGATGGTGTCCCACAAGGACCGGGTTTGGGAACCACTGGTTTATAGTAATAAGGTATTAAGATTTTATTTTTATTGAATGTTTTATGTTTATTAAATTTGTTCTTTTTTTTTTTTACAAAAAAACACAATACAAAACAGTCCCATAAATGATAACGTACAAAATGTAAGAAAAATGAAAGGTAGCAGAAAGAAGAAAAAATCTTATTATATCTGCCCCTTTTTTCAAACAATCCATTCAAGCAAAACTAATCGTCCAGTAATGAATGTTTTAAATGAAAGAAAAGGCCTAATTTGTAGGATTATGCATGTAATATTAGACTTCCTGTTTGTTTCTCCTCTCTTATGTTGTGATTAATTATAGTCTTTCCCTGCATCCTCCCACTGTCTTCCGTATGAATGTATTTGACGCAACATGAAAATCTGTGCGTGTCCTTCTGCTGTCATGATGACGGGGTCGACGAGAAGTTCACGTTGAAAGGTGTGAAAATCCTGAGTGCCTTTGCGTTTCATTTGCTCATCAGCAAATGACTGACAGTTTTCTTACTGCTTAATACTTCATCAGTAGTGAGTCAGGATCTGTTAGCAGATGGCCTTCATCATCCTGGACTCTGCGTTTGCACGTGACGTTGCACACTATCTGAATATTCCCACCGTGTTCTACTTAATGTTTTAAGCCTGACAGGTTACATGGAGTGTGCGTGAAAATATTTCTGTTTTCTTTCCATCCGTGTACCTTTTCTCTTCCGGTTATCCGAGTTTGGGTTGAGAGGGGATGAATACATCCAGCGAGTTCTGGTTCTGACCCGGGTCTCCTCCAAGTGATGCCCAAACCTCCTCAGCTGGTTTGGAGCTAACTTTATTTTAAGCTACCCTGATGCATGCTCAATAATCCAGGTAGAAAAAATCTAAAAAAAAGCAAAGTCCTCTGGACATTAAATTATTATTATTTTTTTTAAATTGTAGAAACGTTTCGTCTTTCGTCCGAAAGACTTCCTCAGTCTGAGATGCTGTATTCAGCTCAGTCTTATAAATAGTATTTATTATTTTATTTATTTTAAGCTATTTTGCTTCATGAACTTTTGGGAATTTCGCAAATCTTTTGAACTATTTTAAATTAATATTTTTTTCTTACTATTTACCTTTAAACAAACGAGTGTAGTTGAACTAGCTGAGATAACTAATGATATAACATTTATTTTTTATAGATTGTACAGAAGAAGCTCATTTTAGCTGATAGTATCCAGGATATAATCCATATCCTATGAGCATGGATCAGGGTTAGTTCGTATATGGACCAGTTAACCGAGAGCATTGTCTGTTGTCTCTGCAATGCTAACAAAGCTGCAATCGGTCTGTCTGTCCATGTTTCTCTCCATATTTTTTTTTGTTCGGCTGCTCCCTGCGTTAGTGGTCGCCACAGCGAACTAACTCACATGAAGACTTGGCAATTATTTTTATGCCGGATGCCCTTCCTGACACAACCACAGACCACCGAGCTACCACAGCCCTCTGTGTGGAGCAGAGAGCTGCCATCTAGAGCGCCCGGGGGAGCAGATGGTGGGAGTTAAGGGCCTTGCTCAAGGGCCCAGAGTGGGGCAAATGAGGGTGGGGGCAGGTGTAGGCGCTTCACCAATGTTGTCGGTACCGGGAGTTGAACCAGCAATCTTCCGATCACAGGCCCACCTTCTCTAACCTCTGCGCCACCGCTCCCCGTATCCCGTGGATCCATGTACATTCCCCTGTATCTTTCTCTCCGTTCTAAATGGATAAAATAAATAAATAAATAATTAGAAAAAGTTCTTAACCTTTCATACGATTAAAAATAGTTTTTGCAAAACAAAAAGTTTTTTAAAGACTTTTCAGACTCATGGACTTTACAGAGCTTGCAAAGCCCAACTTTGATTTTATTTTTATCAATTTGAAATCAGAACCAGTACAGAATATTGGCTACCCTCAATAATTTGTAATCCCTCTAGTAAAAAGGCTAATGGCACTCAACAAGCTAAATATCAGCTGATGTATACACTTATTGACCGATGTTTAGTTTCTCATAAAAACTCCCCGTTTTTTGTTGTTGTTGTTGAGTAAATCACATGAAGCAGCATTTATGCAAACATCATAAATAATAATATTTTAATGAATACCATGTTTGGTTGGGCTAACCTAAACATTTTTATTTAACTGTTACTTGTGGCAAAACCATTCCAGGCTCAGCTTAGGGTAAAATATAATAAAGGCACAACATTTAACTTTCGTTCAGTCATAAAATAAAAGTTTTTCATTGGAAGTTTGTGTCTGTATCACTTGTGTATATTCCACCCACATGTAACTTGTATTTTAGGGCTTAATACTTGAACCTAAACATGTGCATAAATCTAAAAATAAGTGAAAACAAAAACTACAGTTTAAAAATGCACAAACTCAAATCTCCTCCTTATTTATGTGTGTGTTACTCAACCTTTACATTGTGCATAAAAATAAAAACCCCTCTTTGATTTTAAGGGTGGACAGCCAGTCGCAGCAGTTTTTTAAAAATTCATTTGTAAATATATTTTTGTTCCATGAGCGCAAAAATAAAAAGACAAAGTCAGCGAGTCAGTTCTGTGATTGCGGTAAATGCCCACACTGAGATCTGAATGTTAAGCGTGACGCTAACTTTGCAAAAGCAGACACTTTGCCAAAAAGCAAAATTAATTACAGACGTCAAAGATCAAACTGAATGAATCTCTTAAATCTCGCAAGGTATGCTTTTCTTTTTTTAATATATATATTCTGGCAAGAATCCACGACTCTCCGCCCCGAGCCAAGTTCTGACACATGACGACTGACAAGTACTACTCCTCTCACATTTCAGAGTGAACCCTTCCCACGCCCGATTCAAGGGTGACACCAGGACGATGGCTTCCTGTTGAAAATCCACACAGGAATTTTGCTGGTCTGTAGGTTGTGTGAAGAAAAGAGCGGAGTATTCTAAAATCAGCTCGCAGTGTCTGAAATTTTAATTTAGAGCAGAAACTACACTGCACGCTCAGATTTAAGAGAAAATAAGAATCTATATTCCGTACCGTACTTTTGGTTTCACAATACTCCTGCAACAGCCAGCTAAAAGACATTTGTTGAAGGTTATAATAACTATCTTGGCTCTGCCTGTCATATTTGTTGTCGTAACCTTAAACTGGACAAAAGAAACAACTACTAGTAGAAAGTAACTGATACATGTTAATAAGGAGCTAGCGCCACGTAATAGCACATTCTGCAAAACTGGATTTCTGAAGTTAAGACTTAAAATTATTACTAAAACGCTAAAGCATTTTACAAAAATTCTCATCAAAACCTTACCTATTTACAAAATACTGTAAAACGCATGAAAAAAAAAAGTCTTGTTTTTATTGTAAAATAGCTAGTATGAGTACTAAATGTGTATGCTGATAAAAACAACTATGAAAGTAACATACCCTAAAGTAATACATATCAGCTGGTGAATTGCATGCCAACATTTTAACAAAGTTCTTGCAGAGCATTTTACGATTTTTACTGTGCTTTTATTCTGGCTGTTTTTAACTTTTGAGAAATCTTGTATTTATTTTCCATTGCCGTGATTTATTCCTGCTCATCGGTCAGTCCTGCCCAGACCACTAACAACTGTCCCAGGCTTCAAAAGCCCATTAATGCAGTTCTTCAGTCTGGCATTGTGCTCTATGCCTTATGCCTTAACAAAAGTTGAAAAAAAAAAAAATAATAATAATATTTTTAATTCTAAAGATTTTGTTCCATGAGGCAGCCATTTTGGATATTCAGCTTCAGGGTTGGTGAGAAATAATCCAACTTTCTAAGCTGAAGTTCCAATTTCAAGGAGCGTTCCAGGGGATTTAGCTTTATTTGAGAACCACTGGAATGCACCATAAGCTCACAACCAACATTTACTGTACATGCATTTTTAAAAGAGCTTTTCATCCAAACAGACTGGATGACGCTTAAATATAAAGCTATGCAAAGTGATCTTTAGTACGGTATTTGTGTCCATTTTTCAAATCGTGATCACGCAGACACCGATAATTTAAGAGCCAACAGCTGTGACCTACGTGCTACAGCAGCTCAGACTCTTTGAAAATCCATAAATTACCGCACATGAACTCTGGTTTAATTCTTGAACAACGTCAAGCATCTCAAACAGTGATATGGAGAAGACAATGTGCAGCAGTGGCATGTCCATACTGTCTCCTGTGCCCTCAAGGGAATGGGAGCCACTTGCTAAAGCATAAAGTGTACCAGAAGATAGGCTCAAGGAGACAGTTGGCGCCAGAAACAACAAGTTTTACATAGCAATGAGGTGATAAGAGGCTACATAGCAAGGAAATCATAGACACATCTATTTTATCCTCACTGATATCAAGCCTGTTAAGAGTATGGTCACACCAAAACCACGCCCTGATGGGGTCCTAATGTCAGTTCTCGTCTTTGCCCTCTCAAGAATCTTCTGACTAGTGTCCACCACGAGCTCTGTTGAATGTCAATACAACACAATCCACAGTGTGGTATGGCAACAAACACATCAGGGGGACTGCACAAGTTACGACAACTGATGCAGATCAAAGCGTCAGGTGACTCCGAGTGGACCCACAATAGTTATTGCTGACAACATTACATACAAAATGTAAATGCAGACCATCTAAACAACAGTGGCGCTAACTGTTATGGCTGACTGTGCTTACCGTCAGGTGTTTTGGTCACACAGAGGAAATGTAACGGGTCAAGGAAGGACAGGAAGCATTTCTGTGGAAATTATAAATGAGCTGAAAACTGAAAATAAACTTTCTAACACAAGATTTTATTGTGGATAAGTAAATTTTAAAATCAGCTGAGGTTTTTCTCTATCCAGTCTGACAGCTCAGACTGAAAAGCTGCAAACATTAGGTTAAAAAAAACTCAACCACTGAACATCTACAGCACACATAATATGATGCCTTGCAGGTTTAGTGTTTTTAAAACTGTTGTCACCTCCATCAGTTTTAGAAGTATTTGAATAAAGACTTATTGAGATATAAAGTCATGGGAAAAACAAAGTTCACCTTATTTCAGTTCTGAGGATTAAGTATAAAAAGGATAATAAAATAATATGGGACTTTAAAAGGTTCTAAAATTATTCAAACCAAACTTCAATTGTACAAAAACACAACATATTCCATGATATTATTGATTAACCAAACTTAAAATACAAATCTGATTATTAACTGATCATGAGTAATGTGACAACCTTTAAAGGTGCTATATGTAACTTTTCTAAACATATATTTTTAACATATTTCTTCACTCTGTCACTACCTCCTGACAGACTGATGTTAGCCAGGTAATCTCTGAAAAAAAAAAAAAATTGTCCCCTTGCTTCTCCAGGTGGTAAATAAGCATTTCTAAAAAGAAAAAGTGACCCGCCGTTTTCCAGCCAATAAAAACAGAGTTTTTATTCAGCCAATAAAGCTGCGTTCCAGTTGTCCTCAACAGAGCTTCTCACGCCCCAACCCACGCCCCCGCCTGTCCCAGCCCCAGCGCCGCGCACGTTCTCATTCAAAGGATTGCAAAGCGATGCATGACTGTTTTGTATGTGACACAAATGTATTAAATTGCCCTTATTCATCCCTGATCGGGACTTTTCTTTTATTTATTTATTTTTTAAAGTCAAATGATGCTTCCTCCTCCGCTCTGCACCGCTCCCTCCGCTGACTGCAATGCATGAGGAATATGCTGGTGAAGATTCTCAGTCATCCAGGACATGATAAATCAAAAAGGCGTTCAATTCAGGATCAACTGGACTTTATTTGTAACAGTTTACATACAGTTGTTGTGTTTTCTGTCAGAGACTTCAAGGGAACTCCCTACTGTTAAGGTGTGTTCTGTCAATTTACATGTATGTGTTACCTCAGCTGTGATTAGTTGTGTTTTCTGTCAGAGACTTCAAGGGACTCCCTACTGTTAAGGTGTGATCTGTCAATTTACATGTATGTGTTATTGACTTGTAAGCCTGTATAAAACTTCTCGTTCTCACAGCTTCCATTCAGAATTGAAAAAGACTTCTGGACAGAAGTCGAAACGTTTTCTGTTACAAATAAAGTCCAGTTGATCCTGAATTGAACGCCTTTTTGATTAATGCATGAGGAAATGTCTGAAGTTGTCACGAGAGAATTAAACTCGGGTTTTACGTGCCTGCGCTTGTCCCTGCAGATTTTATGGTGTTCTGGTGTGCTGGACCAGAGCTACATGGTTTTATTTTATTTTTTTTAGAACGTTTTATTAACATATAAACACAGAATATCGCAGCGGCTCCGAGAGACTGCAGCAGGAGGCGGAGCAGATCTCAAGTTCAGCAGAGCACGGGGAAGCAGCCATATATGGCTCTGAGGGGGAGGGAGCAGAATGCTTTTCCCTGCTGAAAATATTTCTAAGTCCTGCGCACAACAGAAAGTTACACATAGCACCTTTAAAGAAGCTGTAGTTTTTGCAGTTTGATGCTCTGAAGTAGTGGTGGGCACAGCTAACCCAAAAGTTAGCTTTGCTAACAATAAACCACTAAACAGGTTAAAAACATTAGCGGAAGCTAATGCTAAATGCTAACCACGAAGGCAACAATTAAGTTACTCAGTCTGCATCCCATCTTCACCTCATTTAGTTGAAGATTGGTGAGACTGATGCAAACCTGTTGACTTTAGTTTGATTCTATTGGGTTACACAAACCTGTTCAGTTAACTGCTGCTGTGTCAACCAATCACGTCTTGCCACATGTACATGTAGTCAGCCAATAGCATGTCTAACATAATCTTAGAGACACGCCCACAACAGGCAGGAACAAACCTGTGAATTTTGTTAGCAGACTTAAAGCGAACGCAACCTAATTTAGAGGATGCTAAATGGTCCGCTAACGTTTTCCAAAGATAGCGAAAATGCTAACCCACTAAACGAAAAGTTAGTTTTGCTGTTAGCTGTTAGGGGATTAGAGGAAACACTGCTCTGAAGCTGTGTGGTAGCGCAATACCAAGGAGGAATATCATCAGCAACAACAGCCTTAAAAAGCAACTACTCTTGTTCATCGATCTGGGAAAGGTTAAGGATAATTTCCAAACTACTGTATTTGGAGACCATCAATCTACAAAGAGAAATATTAATTCTGAGTGAAAACCATTTAAAACTGTTGCCAATCTTTCCATGATTGTACGTCCCTGAGGTCAGAGCTTGCAACAGTCGGAGAAATGGCAACACACGACCTCCATCTCAGACTCTACAGAACTCTGTTATCAGGTTAAAGGTTGAAGTTTATGACAAAACATTAAGAAAAAGACCTGTTATTATTTGGATAGAATATTTCTTTTAAAACAATTATATTTTTAAAGTTGCATCTAAATGAACCACAAGACTCCTGGAACAATGTTTTTGGACATATGTTTACTCATAATAAACAGCTCTGGGTTGGGAGAAAACTAAACAGAATGTTAGAGCAAACACCTCATCCTAACTGTCAAGCACGGTAGTGGAAGGATGATGACTTGGGCTGGTTTTGCCATAATAGGACCTGGGAAACCTCCAGCACCTATGATCTCATCTGTAGCTAAACGTGAGGCCATCTGTTAAACAGCTGAAGCTTGGACCAAAGTGGGTTATGATGCGACAGGACAACAATCTTAAGCATAGCAGCAAATCTACAACACAACGGCTGAAAGAGAAAAGAGTCATGGTGTTGCAACTGCACAGACTGAAATGTTGTGTCTTTCTTACCAAAAATTAAGAAGTCACATCCATCCAAAGGTCAAACTTTGAGTAATACAGTAATGTTATTCACCAGAGTCTAGACTGCATGTGATTTAGTCTTATTGCCACAGTGATTGCCATCAACGCTTGAAACACTT